>JAMKCH010035330.1:0-54064 GCA_023653785.1 Ophioderma brevispina | reverse complement strand
CATGTGATGAGCTCAAAAGTCAGAACGAAGTTAATGATGATGATGAAGCTTCTGTTCTATAAAACAAAAAAACAACCTAAAATTTAAATTTTTCTTTAATAAATCCGAGTATGACTTGGTGATTCTGTACTGAAATCCGATCCGAACGATCCACATAGGAAAGTTTTCAAACGTAAACTAGATTTCAAAAGGTGATCTTGAGAGCGGAATAAAAAACTGACATGTATGAAACGGTTGAGAAAGCCAAGTGAAGAACTGGCGCGGAACGGGCATAAATAAAACAAGCCAACACAAAGCACAACGTCACTCACAAACCTAGAAGCCGGATGATTGGTTAACAAGAGCAACGAGCAAAATGGCAACGGCCGTGTCGAGATAAGTGGAGTTATGCTAACCGCAGGCTGGTTCCATAAATCGATTTGTCATAATAAATGACCCTTTCGCACCAGCGTTTGGAGGGATGTATTGATACTGAAATAAAAAAAAAATCAAAGGGAAACGAGGATTCGGGATCGTTTGCACTTGATTTGTCGTAGAAAGAAAGAAAGTTAACCATGAACGTCTCGAATGATTATTGGTTAATTAGTAGAAAAGAAACCCAAATATAAACCCAAAAATATAAGTTTTATCTGCCTAACTGGCCCCTATAGAAAAGCCATGTTTGAAATTTGATCGTGCAAGAATTAGCGGACTGTTTTTTAATTGCTATTGGAAGAACAAGGTGAATTGGCAACTTTAGAGAAAAAATAAAAAGATGTATGAATGTGGCTATATTGTGCAAATTATTTGAATGGTTATTCTAGAGTAGATATAATCACTTTTTGGTTCAAAATCTTATATCGGAGTTGCTGAGGGGGAGATGTGATATGCGAACCGTTTTTTTTTTTTAGGAGAGTGACAATTTCAATTGGCCATAGGTCATAAAAGGGTTCGATAGTTCTGATTTTATTTTTATTATCGGCATGTAGTTCTACATGACCACAATTTACCTTCTGGGTCTTTATTCTTCGTAATAAACCTCTTATGGGAAAGTTGTTATCTGGGTTGGGCCCAAGGAAACCCCACCCCGGCACTTAATGGTTTTATTGCTTGTGTACTTAGGTCCGTATGCACAAAAAGTTAGACAGGTTTAAAGTTAGACCTGGTCTAAGTCAAAACTAGTTTTTCAAAATTGACAGCTATTTAATTTTCTTATAACTTAACTAGCAAATTTAAATGTTTAAAATCAAATTCAAAATAAATACAAAATATTTCATGTCCATACGCTAAGGAACATGTCTTTTCTGGTGGGACTTTTTACACTTAGACCAGGGTCTAACTTTAGACCTTGGTTCTAACAGTTTGTTGCATACGGGACCTAAGCTTAAGGTTTAATACTACTTTCTGAAACAATTTTGCAGCAGTAGGTTTGGAGACAATGCGAAATATACGAGCGGTCACTCTAACTTTAATCTTAATATTCCTATTTGATGTAGATTTAACGGTAAGATAGCAGGGTACTTTTAAAATATTAAATTAACAGACATAAAACAGTCTTAGCGTCCTATTCGTAAACGTGAGTACAAAATTATCTACGCTCATTTCATTTTCAATTAGAAGAGTTGTTAATTTTGACATGTTATTAAATGATATAAATCCATGCTAACAACAACCTTATAATACCACTCAGCATTGTCCATTTAAATATAGTTTTTTACTGGGATTTCACTAAAAGAAGCCAATCAACCGCAGCACACCAACCCGCACACTTTTGAGATCAAAGTGGAAAACGTTTAAATTTCACGAATCCTAAACACACACGCATTTGCAATGCATGTGTAGATCCATTGCCGGATTTTACATAGAAACTTATCGGTTTATGATGGAAAAACTTACAATTTCATAAAACTAAGGGCCAAACATCATCTTGTTTGATAGAAGGTGTAGGTAACATATGTCCTTCTTCAAATAAAGTACAACATATTCAAGTTTTAACAAGGTGACGTCATAACGAGGGCTTATAACGTTTATTTGTAAGAAGTATCCAAAATCAAGGGTTTTTCGACCATTTTCCCCATTCATGCAAGCAAAATTGGTAGTTGTTTGGCAATGGATGGGTGTCAAAGTATGCATCACAATAATTTTTAAAAAATCAAGAAAATAACAAATATTGTAGTATTTTGCTTACATTAGATCATAGTAACAAAAGTAAAATTTTTGGGCATTTAACCAAGTAAAGTAGAGGGAAGGTGGCAACCACCCCAGCCGCCCCAGCCCTTCCGACGTTGACGGGGACACCTGACTCCCTAAAAGGACAGCAAAGGGTGAACTTACAATAACATAAAAAGCTTAGATCATATTCGTTTGCGTTTTTTGTGCGACAGGAAATCATCCATTAGGGGGTGGTATAAAAAATTCCCCCCCCCCCACGGTCGGACGAGGGTATAACGTCTTTTTGTCATTATTGTTTTCATAATTATCACAAAAAATGCAAGACGGGCATCTGTTTTTCGCTTACTTAAAAACATTCAGGGTCGGCTCACACAACATCGTACAAATTAAAATGGAGCAAAATAGCCGCCATCTGTTGACAAACTGGGAGGGCTTTGTGGGGTTCAGAAGTTTTTTTTTGTTCCATATAGAAGTCCGGGAAGCAAGTGAGGTATTGCCTTCATTCCGTCAAGCGCTATGCACAACGTCGCCCCCCATACAGGGCAAGCATGACGGAATCAATTGTTAATACATCATTTGAATCAATGGACGTTCTTATGATGAAAGTTCTACCGTTGTTGAGTCGCTGCATACTGAATCGTAATTGCTTGCACGCGCTGGCAATTGTAAGAGCAAATTTTACAGTTGTTTTCACTGGTCTGGTCTTCTTTGCTATTTCCCCATTATGTTAAAAAATGACATTGGAGTAGCTACGTCATGGCAGACTATTTGCCGTGTATTTCCGAAAAATGCACTCCGTTTTTTTAAACCGTTTTGTGTCTTTTATTTGTTTGTTAGTTTGTTTTTGCTTTGTATGTTTTTTTTTTGCAAATTTATAACTCCATGTTACCAATGTATTGAAATCAAACCTCTAAAGTGATTACGCCGAAGCGTCGCTCTTTCTGCTAATAAAAAGGACGATTTAAATTTTCTAATTTCTGTCGTGTACGACAGAATATCCAAGTATCATAGTATGCTGCGAATATTATTACTCTGATTAGGACAACAGGGAAGTTCAAAACTTATATGGTTTTCGTTGTCTTTATGCAAATAAACTACCCGAACTGTTTTCGGTAGGTGGAATTATATATAAATTATATATAAAGAACACCCCTTTGGGCCCAATGAAATTTACACAGTTTACGCAGTTAACCTCTCATCTTATCAAGACACCCTTGTCTTTCAAAGCCTTGTTGCAAAACCACTCTTATCAAGAGTGTTATTTACCACCCAACCTCCGGAGGTTATATGAAAAAGCTATTCTTTGATGACGAGTATACACACAAATTCAACACAGCGCCGTTAAAATCTGAGGGCCTAAATATATGACAATCAAGCTCACAGTCACTGGATTTTTTTTATTATTATTTTTTCAAGGCCCTCAAATGCCATATTTGATTATATGATGTGCCGGACCAAAGATTGGCTCTGCAATAATGCACACTTAAAATAAATAAAATTTCCAACAATTTGGTATATCATAAATATAGCAGTGGTGGATTTGGTTATATTTGTAGGAGTATTAAGTATGACACTTCATGACATGGAACTATAAATAACCAGTGTTATTAGGAGAATCAGGGTGGGGTCTTGAATAACGTCTTGAAAATGTAGTTAGAAATGGTTGTGAAATCGTTGATAACCACTTCGAGGCAATCTATTTCCAAGCATTCAAGGTCACCTCTTCAAGTGGTTTATACGGATACAAATATATTTTGCTATAACTAATCAGAAATGATTGGTCAGGAACTTGGAAATGTCTAAAATGTAATTACACCAACAGTGCCAATATTTCAGCATAACAGTGACCTTAATATCACACGTCTCACTTTATCTACTAGTCAGGAATTATGAACACAGTTTGGAAAATGGAATATTTTTTATTGATAGACTAAAATTGTTTTCAAATTTGTGGAAGTGATTACAGTAAGGGTCCATTTCATTATGTATGAATATCTTTTAAACGACAAAACTGTTGTCTGCTTAAAGTTTTGGCGCCATAATATGTGAATTTAATCCAAATGAGACAAAATAGACTAAAATTATGCTACACGATTGGTCAAATTTGGTAATATTTTTACTGATATGTCATCTATTAATGGTATTGCAGTAATCGATGAGATGGGGCGAATGAATCGCAATCGCTTAACGATAATTATCATCTGCTTTGACTTTTGGCGCCAAAATATGCGAATTTAGTCCAAATAAGGTCAAATAGACTATCATGGTAAGCAATTGGTCAAATATATGCCAATATCAGATATTAGTGGTATCGCAGTAATCGGTGAGACGCAATCACTTAAATAGCAAAACCCTCTGCTTAATTTGTGGCGCATAAATATGTTAATTTAATCCAAATGAGCTAAAATACACTAACATGTGACACAATTTTTCACATTTAGTTATTTTGGTGAAGTGTTAAGAAATGGGACTTGGGAGGATCTTTCAAAAGTCAATTTAAAGTAGGGTGAAAGTCATTTAGAAAGATTTTGACTTAGTTAGCCTACCTTGACCAGAATAGTACATAAACTGAGAACACCAGATTTTCGGTTCGTTGCACCCAAGCTTTGCTTATTTTTCCCATTATATCACATTCAAGAGGTTGTCCTCCTGAGTCCTGACTTGAATATTTATGTTTCCACACAAAAAAAGCTGCACGTTAGCATGTACTACCCATTTCAAAATGGCTGCTATTGTTGTATTGAAAAATGGAAAAACAAATCACTGTAGATAGAAAGTTCACCCAGGACTAAAGAAGCCATTTATGTGATATTTTGGGACCTTCAAAGACATAATTTATGGCATTTATAAGTTACACACAGGCTCATTATTGAAGATGGCGTTGATTATGTCAGCTCTAGGGAATGTAAATCAGTGAGAAAGGCAGGTCTGTCCATCGTATTGACGTTATAAAACAACACTTTCCAAGACGTAATATAATATTAAAATGTAGTATTTGGGTCCACGATAATGATAATACTGTTACGCTGGACACCGCTTGGGTCATAAGAATGTGGTTTAATTGACTCTAAAATGGTTCACAGGGAGACAACAGCTCCTATAAACACGATACAATGACATCGTGGTATAATGGAAGTAGACTTTATTCATTGACGTCATAGGGGTGTTTCCCAGTATAAGTCAAAGTCATGTATATGAAGAGCTGATATACAAAAGGCCTTGCGTCCATTTTTACCGAAATTGCGTTCTTACCATTACGTTATAATGCCAATAAAAATGCACGTTTTTGGCAGCCAATTTGAAATGGGAAGTACGCGCTAATGTGCAGCCTTTCGGGGCAGAAACATACATAGTGCTGGTCAGGAGGATACCCCTTTCAAGGTGATATATGTTAAATTAATCATCAAATGGGTTCAAATAAATAAGATTTTTTAAGTCCCGTACAGAAATTGGCTTATGTACTAGAATGTATCCCTTGCACAATCACTCCAAAGGTTTAGTAACGGAGGAGTTGAGAATAGTCAAGCGATCTCATACAAGGGTAGGGCACATTAAGGGTAGAGCACACAAGGTCATTTGTAGGCATAAGATTTATTTGTAAGCATACCTATCTCCTTCCATCATCTTGTTTGTGTTTTCATAGCAACATACATTTCATTGAAACTCATTTGTCTTATCATAGGGGTTATGTATACGGACATATTTTTGTGGTTGTTGGAGTATTCATATTCTACATGTTTCAACTAGGAACCCATAAATCACTCGGTGTTTTCATCCCTCACTTCACACACGACCTGGACATAAAAGTGCAGGCTGTGGGTATGAGTTGTGGCGTGGGAGCTGGAGTCAGATACCTACTTGGTAAGCCTAATGAAAACATTTGGATGAGTACGTACCAATCATTTGGTACTTTTGGTATTTTTGGTTTGATTCTATGATTTGAGTTTTCTTCAGAGGGGAGTAATTATATCAATTACGCACATCTAAGGTATTTTTATGCATATTTAAACTTTTTGGTACTGCAGGCTTTCTCTAATAAATTTATAGCTTGCAATTGTTTTTCCATTAAATACACTATCAGTGATTCACCCGAAAGAGTCAAAATATTTGAAATTTGCACGAACAGCTTAAAAGTGAATTTTAACTCTGTATAATCCTGCTAAGTAATTTTTTCAACAACAAAAAAATGACGAAAAAGAAAAAAAAACAAGCAGTTTCAAAGATCTGAATCTCCAATTTGTCAATTACGTGTTGTAGTAAAGTGACCGTAACGGACATATGCCAAAATATAATATTTTTCGAATGTTGTTTGGTCTTATTACTACTGCAGGGGATGTTAGGATATTTATAATTGTTTTCCAGACATGCAAAAATCAGAATTATGTTTTTTTTTCTTTCGATTTGCGGAGTGTTTTCATCCTGATATTGGCCTTTAACTTTAGATTAGAGTATTATTATATTAGGAGGAGGAGGAATTGGCCTTTTCATTAACTCTGACATTAGGAGAAATTTCATTTCCTCCTAATATTCTTTCTTTCCTTTATATTGCGCTTTAATTCCGTTAATTAAACCAAAGAGTATGATTTATTGCATTTTCATATTAGGCAAATGTGTGCAAATTTTGCGATTTTAACGACGGGCTGCCTGTAACGAAATTTGCTATGAACATCCTGTCGCACAACGCATTAAATAGTCTCATAATATGGAAAATTTTGCCATAGACGTTTGTTTATAAGCGTCAGTTTGTAAACTACTATTTATTCAATTAAAATTATATTATTTTATTTATTAATTTATTATTTTATTTTAAGGGCCAATTGGGCTGCAGTAGCGGTAGCAGCAAATCACGCGGGTTACTTTCATCGGTGTACTTCTGCATGCTTTTGGATTTATATTGACTGGATATGCAAATTGTTTGGCTATTTTCGCTGGGCAATTGTTCGATCCGGTAAACATTAACAGCACCATTTTTTTTTTGTAATTTATAACAATTTTTTTTTCTCTGTATATAAGTACAATAAAAGACACTATATGTGGTTATGTTAATCGTGTGTGTGGGCATGTGTATGTTGCATTAGGTATGTAGTACAGAGGCATTTACACGGTTGCCCATAAAGTTGGAATATCTTTTACCACTTGTTCTATGACATGGGATAATTCTTACAGAGTGAGTTATTTATGATATCGCCACACTACTTGATTGATCATTCTCTTCCACTTCACATGACCTTAGCCTTCCACAATAAAGGGCATAATGCATATTTTTAGTTTACTATATGTGAAAAATTATGTTGAACGATTCTCAACATGTGATATTACAAAATATGTTAATTAGCTAATTAGATACAAAAATGAAATCGGGAAACTGGAGGGGCGCATGCATGTTACCATAATCTACGGCCATAGTGAAGTTTCGGCCATCTCACGGCCATTCCTACGTAAGGTCTATAGTTTCCCTGGAGATTGTCAAAAACAAAGAGTTACTTTTGAGTATTAAACATGTGTACATAGGTTTGTAACCTTTAATCGACGCACATCTGCGTGATAGATGCAATAAAGAAATAACACTACATATAACTCATAAACACCTAGCCCTCTTCTATTCATAGATTATCCATTATGTGTGTGTTAAAGGTCGTTGCCCCGACCTTTTGTTTTTTGATAATGTGGTAAGTAGCTGACACATTATCAAAAAATAAAGTCTGCATCGAACTGTGACGACGAAATACAACCGTCGTCAGAAAACTAGAGGAATCGGTGTAGAAACAACGTCTGCCATTGTTTGGGGCGTAAGGGATTATATTAAAATTATTATCGCATTATGCCACCGTGCCATGATCAAAAATCGTGTTTTTCTCAAAAGATAGAAATGAAACAAACACGAACGTCTGTAGGCTGAATGTTACAGCGATTAACTGTTGTTTAGGGTGTAACAAGCAGGACTGTATTCAAAAAACAAATTTGTCGTGTCGTAGAGAATGGTATTATTTTACGGTTCAAAGGTCAATTCCTGAGACATGATTACTGTCAATATTCTTGAATGAAATTAGAATATTAATGTTAGGGACACCAACAATGGCGTGAAATCTGCATATGCTAAACATATAATTCGCCAATTAACTTACATAGCTAACCGAGACAAAAAAAAATGTTGTCAAGCTAATGCACAGCATACTAGGTGGTATGTGTGTACCTAGCACGACTGGATTGCAAAATTATAACATCTGTAGGTCAAAGAATGACTTTTATTACTGGTCAAAGGTGAACTTCCACCAATAATGAGCGCGGATTTTGCAAATATATGAATATATCAATTCATTACAAAAGAAGAAAGGTTATATATTAAAAGACAGAGTTCAAGCTGAACGACCTTACCTTACTTGGCTTTTTACGCCTCCACAAAACGATCAGTGCGTGTCTTGAATTACTCTTATTAAGTATTCATCATTCAAAACGCGCTCTTCTAAAGCAAATACCGACTACGAACTAAATGTCACAACAAACCACAACCAACGTGACTGTTCTCCTTATGCTAGCTGATTACAAAATACTTAGCTGGTATTCAAAACAAGTCGTGTAGGCGTAGTAACATTGAAAAGCCTTTCAGCGTTCAATGAGTGTGGCTTAGTCAAGTGAGTTTTGGAACAAGGGGGTGTGAAACGATTCAAAACCAGTCGTCGTGCTGGGCGCTGACATTTGGAATATGCACGGAATAATATCAGTTGGGGTTGTATTAAACACATAATGTCAATTTCGATACAAACAATCCGCCCAAAATATCAGTTGTTGGATGTTGGGTGCTATTGGGTGTTAAATTTGTACTACATGGCCACCACAAACGCATGGAATGAACATCACTCGTCTTGATTAAATAAACCGCCTCAATGAATCAATCTTTTCACCTAAGCCGCGCATCATTATGAGAAAAAAAGAGTATTGAAGCACAATGATCCAGGTACCCTATTAGTACACCTGGCCACCTCTAACCCAGACATTAATTGATCACTACCGATTAGTGGTTATGCAAAGCGGCACCCAAGTATGTGCAAGAAGCGGAGGCAGCATTGCTTTATTGTTGGTACTCTATGTTTTCTTGTGGTCGGCAAAAACATGCGAGACGGTGAATTCTAAAGATTACGGTACGTTTTGCCTCTCTATTATATAGAAACCTCTTTGGGTTTTGAACCTTGAAATCCGATTATCCCGTTCTCAAAAGCTCGACTCATTGTTTGTTACCCCTATTGTGAATAATCCTTTCAATAAAAGTCTAGACTTTACAACGACATATAAGCAAACGTGGGCAGTAAAGTGTTTTATTTGTAAAAAAATGAATAAATCATAGCTAAGTACATGATAAAGTACAGAGATGCGAATATTTTAACATATTTTAAGGTTTAGCGTTCTTTTTCGCTCGATGTGTATGTCAATTAAAGAATAAGAGTAGGACATATCAGAAATAATGTGTCTTGTTCAGCGTGGTTCGCCCGTTAGTCGCTTACACGCCTGAACAAGACAAATTATTTAGATAATGTCCTGCTTATGACTTTAATATACATAGCCAATTGAAGTCCCATCTGTCCCACATTACCGCTTCAGCAGGTCGAGTAGCAAAATAGTGTTATTCCAATTGTAGAATTGAAGGTCTCAATTGATTTTACGCAGGGAATTTAAGTAAAATTGTTACAGTGGAATTGAGTGACTCTAATTAGGATGCTCTACTCGAGCATACATGGAATAAGTTCGGTTGACATTCTTTGAAAATGATGGCCCTGACTTATTATTGTACAACGTTCCGTTGACTAGGCGTTTACCGAAGTCCCAAAAATAGTTCTAATTTTTTTTTTCTTCTCTGGCGGCATTCCTCCGCAAATCGTCGTTTCTGGATTTTTTTAGAAAAGTATTATACGTGTGAAGGGCATCATAAAAGTGTTTTGCGATCTTCATTAGACGCATTTTTCCGAAAAGCCTTCTTACGGAGTTTATTTTTAGTTCGGCGTATTTCATCAAGAGTTTTATTTGGACGTCTAGTAATAGGTTTCTTATCAGGCAATTTAAATTCAGGAAATTCATTTAAAAAATCCTGTAGGACTTGGATGAATTTGTCCCCGGGGGGGGGGGGGGGTACTCAACACAAATGACATACAGGCGACTGCCACAGACATCGCGTCTCATTCAGCCTTCTGGCTATAGCAAGCCCCCTTTTTCATGCAATTTGTTAAAATTAAAAAAAGAAAAATTTTCAAAATGATTCCAAATTTGCTTGAAAAATTGTCCATATCTTAATCAGAAGCCCAAAAATGTTCTAAATTTTTTATAATAAAAAAAGAAAAATTAAAAAAAAAACAAAAATATTCAAAATTTGCTTAAATTGCCAAAATTTTGAAGAAAAATTGGCAAATTTGTGTTAAATTTGGTCCAAAATTTGCATCTCTGGTATAGCTATGGGTCCCTCTTTTAGCAAAAATTGGTATAGATATGGGTCCTACTTCCAGACTCTCGGAGGCACGTCCCTACCCAAACCAAACTTGGGCCCCCCCCCGGGCCCCTGCCTCACTAGGTGTAATTTCATCAGCATGGTGTAATGGTGTAAGCCGAATTGACAGATCTACATTAAGATCTGTCCATTTGTCACGCGAGAGTTCTGGTAGAACAAATCTGGTTTCAGGTTTATTTCCATCTCATTACACATGTACAGTAAATATAAATATTGTAACAAATATAAAATATGAACATATTTAGTAGAACAAAAAATTTATTTAGATATAAATAATATACAATATGCAAGAGATGTGGATGCCACTTCGAACGCAGGGCGTGTAATTAGTGGCACCCATGCTTAAATTACACATTAACAACATAAGTATGAAACGTAATTTGATAAGGCATTAACATACAATGATAAATTAGTAGAGTAGATATGTGCATGAATTGTGCACTTGGTGATAAAAGCATGAAATTTGGCACACAGTTTGGGCATGTTCTAAGAAGGACTTTTAGCTATAGGGGCATCGCAGATTTTTCGTGTAACAAAAATGGCGGCCATTTTCCAAAATGGCTGCCATTTCTGGTATTTCACAAATCTCACAAATGCGGCTATGGAGCAGGCTACGGGAATCACAGGTAACATGGTGACGCACACATAGAGAGCAATATACCTTATAGTTTGGAAAAGCACACGATGAACATCAAAAACACTACGAAAGTGTTCACAATAACATCACGATGGGAAATAAAGATGATTAAAACTTGAAGCACTCGGGGAAACAGAGAAATTGGTGCCAATTGGTAGAGGCTTTTCGGCGCGCCCTTCCCCTCTGGAACCACGATAGCTTAGGTCAATTATAAATTATAAAAACATATTTAACATATTCGCATGTTAATCACTTCAACTTTTTAAAACTATTTTCCCTATTTCAAACTTCCTCTGTCCATAAACAAATATTACAACATTCTAAATACCAAAATTAAAAAAAAAAAATAAAGTAATAAAACAATTCTAAGCCCGACGATTATTAAAGTGGTGCGACCAGAATTCTAACCTACGTATACAACCACCGAATCACATATTGCGTTACAACAACATATACACATTACACTATTACATACCTGGTTTTCTGAAGGTCTGAACTTTTAAGCCACAGCGGACTGCTCGGATTCGACTTGCTTTTAAGTAACCCAAGTACACTGTAAAATGGTGCCTTGTCTTGTGAAGTGTCTTTTGCCAAGACACCATTTTTACAGTGTACCTTTCAGTTTAAGTACAAGTAGCATATCTATGCGATATGCCTTTGGACGCTACATCACAATACCACAGTGTCCTAGGACTGCACGACACAGTTTAGGGTTCGGGGACACTACGTCATAGTATCAGAGGGTTATGGGACCGCACACCTCAGTGTAGGGTCCTGGGACACTACATCACAGTATCCCGGGGTCCTAGGACTTTGTGTCATAGCACAGAGTCCCAGGACGCTTCCTGAGAGGACCATGGATTTTGTGATAGTTGTAATGAATTTAGGAGTCCCTCAAAATACAGAGTCCGGGTCGCACTAAGTATAACTTTAGCTTTCAGAAACGCTGTGTCCTAGGACACAGAGTTTCTGAATCCTGATTATAGGTTTCGGAGACTGGGACTTTCTCACACCGGCCATCTTTAAATTTGACAATCATATCAAAATAGGCTAAAGAAGTAAATACCGCAAGCGTTGCAACCAAATCAATGCTAATCATACAACCTAAAAAGTTGTGAATAAAAATAGACTCAAAGTTACTACGGATACATCGGGGAAAAATAACGTCGAATCTAATTTTCTATTTTGTGTGGGCTATTCACAGTAATTTTTCAAAACCTAATTCTTATTGTTTGAGTAAATATGGAGTATTAAAGACGATTGGTCAAGCTTAGTTCATTTCCTGATTGAGTATTTATACATGAAAGCAACTACTCTACTCCTATATGTATTGAATGGAACATTCAAGCATTCATGTTTATTTTCTAAAATTTGTCATTTTCATATTTATTTGTAGCGTGAAAAATAAAACATGGTGATTGGCCAGACGCGAAGCGGGTCGGCAGCGAATTTTCATAACGCAAAGTTGGCGTAAGCCTATGTTTGTTTTGAGAACTGAGAAGTATAATTTTTCTTTATAGTAACGACTCGCTCTATATTCGATGGAGTTGCGGAGTCTTTATAGGGCCTGCATAATAATGAGGTCTGTAATACCTCTAGGTACCGGAAAATTTTGGAAATTTATGGGTTACAGACTATTTGCCATCCTAAGTGTCATTGTCGCGTTGATTTTTTTTCGACTAGGGGAGAACCAACGGCCCCGGATCTTCCATTGGTAAGAGGGGCGGTAAGCCTTAGTACAAATCATGGGGGGACATTTGATATTGTGTCCTCCACCCAAAAAAACGTGAGGCGGTCCCCCTCGTCCCCCACCGATTGACGCCCATACATGCCCCCCCCCCCTTGGGCACTAACGGGAGTGAAAACCCCTTGGTCACTTAAAGAGACATTTGAAAAATTGTGCGCCCTCACGATTTTTCAAAATTGGTATTTCTTGATGGTTGTAAAGCTTTTATATACATTAGCCATCACCTGAAATAATAAGGACCAAATCAGCACCCTTATGGGTAAAACAGAACGATTTTATAATTAATGTGCCCGGCGACATTTATTCAGGAGATGACGGAAATGGCGTTTAACACAAGAAAACACGTCGGACTTGCTTCCCCAGGCAGGCCGCAGAGGTCTAGAAAGGCCTTTATTTTACGTTCCCCGTATGCACAGTCAACGTGGATTTTGAATATTAATTAGATTTGCACTAGTGATCTAAAAACCACTCGTATCTGTTGACTTTACAAAAACTTTGTACAAAAATGTACAGGCAGTTAGTTAAAGAACCATTCTTGTTGATCAACCTTTCAAATCAAGAAAATAAATTTCAAATTTGATCCAAATCGGAGCTTATGTTGAGTAAAAATATAGTGAAGATTACTCTTTAAAAAAACTTTAAATGTCTATCGTATTTAGAAACTTGGGGCCCAATAGTAGGCTGTTAGCAGACGTCAGATGGCATCACTGATCAATCTCGTATTGTTAATATATAATATGTAATGATTATCAAGAATCTATCCTGAAAAAGAAATATACCATTATATCAGAGAGACCTGTAGACCCATTTAGTGTTAAGAGAACACACTTTCATGGGTGTCAGTTGATGGCAAAATAAAGAGAAAATCAAAGTCTTTACCGGTGATTGAATTTGTTCTCCAAAGGATTGTTATTGATGAGTTGTACAAAGGGGAAAAGCGTTACACAAATATATCCGATTTCAAAAATTCAAAGCGGTCTGATTGGCTTGCGAAGATTGTCTATTTACCACAAACGCATAGACCCTAAACGTAAACCAAAGTACTTGGGGGGGGGGGTAGCACAGATTAAACCAAATAACGAGCAGGGTGTTTAGAAGTTGGCCCAAAATTCAACTCAATACTTGCTAAAGGGGGGTGAGTTTTTTTTTCTTTCTTTCGCTATTGGCCCAAGTTAAAATACGCACTTATGGTATGTTTCGGGAGGCCGGATGCATGAGCGGATCTCCATTTGGAATAACGTGGCGTTTACCGTGATCAATTGCTGAAGCACAAGCCACAGGAAATGGGAGTCAATGGAAAAGGAATTCCACTCTCATATTTACCCTTCACACTGCATTTCACATAATTTCAAGCTAACCAAAGCCAACTATTAAAAAGGCATTCATCATGCTGAAACGTTTTATAAACCCACTACCCCATTATCAGCCTCTGCATCATGGTGGAAAAAAGCTTGCTAGGGCAAATGTTTACCAGTGACGGCTATTCAAAACCACATGTCCTGCATAGATAATTACATTGAGAATCGGTCACATTGATTCAACTGTGATTGTAACATGATCTCATAATTTTCATCAGATGGATATGACAACCTAAGTACTTGTCCTGTGCAAGCCAGTTTATCAGGTACCGGGGGATTGGTGGTTCAACAGAAATTAAATGCGTGTGGGGAAGCCATTTTTGGTAAATTTCAAGTCAGGGCTATGTTTTTTGTTTTTGTTTTTATTTTGAAAGTTGCTGAGTTGAATTTGGCATTCCATGGTAGTCGGCAGGGCACCCAAGTACTATTGTTCACACTCAAACCTTGTTGGACAGGGCCATTTAGCATGAGTGCTTTTCACCATACAATAGGCAAACGATCTTGCTATTGTCCACATTGCCTGCACACCGGGACAGTTGCAATCGATGGAAGCTATGCCCACGTTATATAGCATAGTGCTATTCAATCCCTTGATGCCAGTATATGTGGGGGGTTGTTACATGTCCGTGGTACTCGCATTCTTTAAAAATAACGGTACGTGCAGCATACTTTTTTGTGTAGCCCCCTAATCATTATGATTGGGATGCGTTTAAAATTTATGTGGGATTTCGAGACTTCAGAGACCCACGCTTATTTCAAAACTTAAAATTCGTCGCTTTTAAAATAATAATGGGTTTTTTTAACCCCCAAACATCCTTTTATGTCATTTTAGGAGGACTTGGAGAGTATGTAAGTTGACATTCCCGCAACTATAATACATGATTTTATACTGAATTCAGGTATTTTGGACCTCAAATCAGGGAACATTTTCTAATTGACTGATGCAGGAAACATAGATTAGTACTAATAATCATTAAAATCGGATAATAGTACCATTTTTATCGAATTTGAACCACTTCTAAAAGTGACCTCTGACCTTTGACATTTTTTGCCATATCTATTTTACGAAGGTCAGAGGTGGAAACTACACATTTCGGATTCCTTATGACCATGGACGAAATAATTTGCTACCTAAAACTGTGAACATTTGGACATTTTTCAATTTTTGATCCCTATTTGAGCTTTGAATGACCCCTCCCCCAAAAATGCCCGGGACTTTCAGCAGTATCCAGCCCAGTCAACAAAGTTTCCTATCCAGCAGGGTTACCCCCCAAACACTTTCAAACCTTTTGTTTCCCCATAATTTCTGTCCACGGACCTACAGGTTGAATCTTTTTACTATAGGAACTTCGGACGTAAAATTTGGCTTATGGACTTCATTTGTCGTTGATGAAAATCATGTTTAAAAATCCCAGTTTCTGCGGACATATTAAGCGCGCGTGTGATATTCTCCGGTTGCGAAATATTGGAAATGTTGTGCTTCATATACAAATATTTAGATCATAATGAGATCGAGGGTTGACCATCAGAAGGATGTAACTCAGGCATTTTAAAGAAATATTACAGAATTTCTGGTATTTCTGCTGATAATACTGCTTTTGATAAATGTGATGTTTACTATTGTTCACTAAGCAAATCTATTCATGACTCAAAACGGGAAACACTCATAAAGCTCCATATTAAATGTGACGGGTAGCCAACATTGATGATCAACAAGAACATTTTTAATTATGAACACATAAATTAAAGAAATTCTTTAATGATTCTTTTCAGTGCTGAGTTACGTCCTTCTGTTTTGTCCACCCTCGCTATGTAATTGTGGTGTTTGGATGTATGAACCGATTATCGGTGCAATTTGCCAAAGGGTATGTAATATTGGTTGCAATATTTGGTTGTTGTATCATGCCTGTTTCCAATATTTTTTTTCACCACATATTCGTTTTTAAAAAGGGAATATATATTATTCATATATTGTTTGACAACAATTCTCTGAGATTTCTGGTATGAAATACGCGATAGTAAGGGTGTTATTACGTATTATTTACTTGTCATCAACTATTTAAATCATGGTAATTGTACAGCGGTGTCATACACGTTGGTGTATTTGTACGTTTAAAGTGGATTTTGTTTGTCCGATCGATCCATATCAAAGAATTCAACACTTCACAATGTTCGCGACAAATTATTTAAAAAAAGTCAAAAAGCCCTATTTTGTAGTGATTTTGCGACTCACGGAACACCATCATTCACGTAGTACACTTCTGTTTTAAAACAAATTTTTAATAAGCTTAATGTGTTCAACAAGATTATTCTCACGTCAAACCATTGTGCTGCACCCGTCACCTCGACGTCGTCAAAGTGTCCCCTTATTTTGTCCCTGACCTATATTTGTTTCATGTTGTTATGCTACTAGACTCTGCGCACGGGGGTTGTAAACGGATGAATGTCGAAGACGGTTGTAAGAACGTTTGTTTTGAATGGCAACTTTGCCAAACCTACCCTTCCTCCGTTCTATAAACCCATATACGAAATCTCCACACTTGCCTAATCCCACGGAAAAAAAATCCTTTAAACGAAAAATTGAAAGTCACAATTTGTGCCCCTACCCAGGCCTCTTGCCTCTCATCCCGTGGGCACCCTTCATGTTTGAAGACATGTTTCATGAAAAGTGACGGTAGCAAGGATGGACTTTGCAATCTAAAAGAAAATTACAGGTGACTATAGGGCAGTACCCCGGTTCGCGCTGATGAACAATTTGGGAAAACCCAAGCGCGATTGGGCGGTGAAATGGGGGGAGTCAGTATTGTGCTTTGATGCACAAATTGTTAATTATCGTTATTTGTTGGATTGCGGTGGTCACATTTATTTTAGGTGGCGTGGCTTCATTTGGCACACCTGTTGAAAACGCATGCAAAATGGCCAATCTTACTCTTATAGAAAAAAAAATACATAGGAGGAAAACATTAGTTGCCCGTACCGTAAGGATTTTCGTAAATTTTTGGCATAGGGTTAGCTTTGAAGTGAACTCCAAAGCGAACATGTATTTATTTTCAACATTATTACAAATTATCCATTTGTTTTGTGTATTTGGCAATATGGCTCTTGATAGTAGGAACTGTGATAAATAGGTAACAAGTGTGTTTTTTGACATAATTTATATGCAACTTGGAAAGTGAAAGGAAACAAGATAGGATAGGATAACTATGAGAAAATGAGGGGTGTGTGGGTGGTTCCTGTGTGTTGTTAAGGTTGTTGGTTGTTTGGTGGATGGTGATTCATGTCGTCTTGTGATAAGTAGTCCAAGATATGATGGAGGAACACAGGAGGCGGAAATAAATAGGTAGAAGCTGATTTTTACAGAATAGGGTTTCCCAGTGTGATGTTTTTGTAAGGGATGGCAACATATATCAAAAGTTCCCCCGAAGAATCCGCATTTGGAGGGCTATTTTATAAGGTAATTTGGAGATTGTAGTTGTACAGTGGGGGGGGGGGCAAATGATTAAAAGGTTCCAAATGCGTTCAATGTTTCCAACGATTGTGTTGATTCCAATAGGATGAAAAAAGGTATAGTTTGGCCTATCTGCGGATTTAATGGATTTTTTTTACTATATGAAAATCAATTCAAGTTGCATACTGGGGTAAAGGCTCAGAATACTCGTCCGATTCTTCTTTCCAAAAGAGTGTCAAATTGGTTTCGTCGCGTTGTGAATAAGCTGAATAAATCTATTTAAATATTTAAAGTCATTTTGCTTTGCCTAGTTTATAGGCTCATTATGACATGTTTCTACTGGGGTCCAAATATAAGGTCAATATTTCTAAGATATATAGTGTAGAATGAGCATTTTTTTTTTTGTTGTCCATACTATGACCATAACGCACATAGGACGAGGTATTTTGAAACTAGTTTTATAAAAATCGACTGTATTTTTGAAAAGTTTTACCGCCTCGAACATGACCCTGACACATTTTTTGAGCCGTGCATGCCTAAAACCAAAGTGTCAAGTTATATCAATTATACATTTTCTGTCCTCAGTTTGACCAGAAGAATACAATAATCCAATGACTTAGTAAGCTCATTAAAGAATTTTAATTTTTTAACCCTGTATAAAATTGAACCCCGCTTATGTTCTCTGCAGAATACACACACGGTGATTCTTGTGGGGACGTTCGATACTATGCTCCTTACAGCATCGGGAAACTATCCTGAAAATTTCATCTCTCGGCTATACATATAACCTAAAGTTCCTGGACTAATATGCCTACCATTGTTTCTTTGCAATACGTGCAGTCAATATAGCTAGCTGTATCTGAAGTCTTCTCGTCATAACTCGTCCACACACACCACACAATTGCAAGCGCCGCGTGTGTTTGTTCAATAGATAAATTTATGTTGTTTTGAGAAATGTATAGTGCGTATCCTCCATTGATAAAATCTGTGTTTAGGAAATGTGGCAACAATTTAAAATGTTATGTGAAATATTGAGTGGAAGTTCGTGAGATTTGTTACAGAATTGTGATATCGAGATTGCAATTTTGTGTGTGTGTAGTATGGTCTCATTTATTGTATTTGTGAAGAGCCGCATGTAAAATGACCCTGTCCAACAATTTTTTAAGTTAACAATAAGCTTAATGTTTCACAGATTATCTTCACGGTCCAACATTTGTTCTGCGTGCAAAAAAAAAACCGGCAAACTCGTCAAGGTGGTCGTTTTTTTGTCCCTGACTATAATTGTTGGTTCATTTTTGTTTGCTACTGGATAGATCTACTGCGCACGGGGTTGTAAACTGAGTGAATGTCGAGCGTTATAGAACTTATTTTTTAATGCAAATTTTCCAAAAACTTACCTCCTCCGTTCTTATAACACAGATACGGAAATCCGCCACACGCTTTGCCTAATCCCAACGAAAATCCTATTACCGAAACGATGAAATCCAATCTGCCTACCCAATCCCCTCTTCTCTCATCCATCCCTGTCAGTTTACTACATGTTTGCATGAAAATGACGGTATCTTGCAATTGAAAAAATTACAGGGGTGTATACCCGGTTCCCGGCGCTGATGACACTAGTATTGGAACAGCCGATTGCGTGAAATGGGGGAGTCAGGATTATTCGTGATGCACCCTTTTATTAGCGTTCTTTTTTTTAATTCTTGTCACTTTGTTTAGGGGCGTGGGTGCCAGTTGGCACACCTGTTTGAACTGCATGCAAAATTGCCTCTTATCTTTATAACAAAAATTAATAGAAAAATAAAACCGATGTTTGCCCCGCAGTAAAATTTTCGTAAATTGGGTTGCGTAGGGTTTAGCTAGTGGAATAACTCCAAAGCGAACATGGATTATTTCATTATGGGACAAAATTAAGTCCAGTTTGAAAAATTTTTGCGAGGACAAAAATAGGAAATATCATGACAAAAGGGTGAGAAATAAAGAACCGACGTAATGGGTGGATAAATAATTAAAATGTTTTTTTGACATCAACTGTCTATGCACTTGGCCAAGTTGAAGGAAACAAGAGAGGATAAGAGATAACAGCTATAGGAAATGAGGTAGGTGTGTGTGTCCTGTGTGTGTTTAAGGTGTTGTTGGGTGGTGGTTTCCTTCTGTCTGGGTTAGATAAGTAAGTCCAAGATATCTGAAAAACATCGGGAAATAAATAGGTAGAGCTGATTTTTACAGAATAGTTTCGCTGATGTTGTAGGAGCACGATATCAAACAACAAGTCCCCAAGAAATCCCAGTGTGCTATTATTAGAAATAAGGGGGAGTTGTTTTTGTACAGGGGGGGGGGGGTCAAATGATAAAATGGTTCCAAATGCGTTCAAATGGTATGCCAACTTTTGTGTTATGTCCATCAGGATTACAAAAGCATAGTTTGCCGCTATCTGCGATTTCATGGATTTTTTTTACTATATGAAAACAATTCAAGGTCATACTGGGGAGTAAGGCTCAGAATACTACGCCGATTCTTTCCCAAAAGAGTTCAATTGTTTCGTCCCTCGTTGTGTAATAAGCTGAAGAAATAATATTGAAATATTTTAAAGTACTTTGCTTGCATAGTTAAGGGCTCAGTATTATGACAGGTTCTACTGGGTCATAGAAGTCAATATTTCTAGAAGATAGTGGTGTGAATGAGCATTTTTTTGTCATACTATGACCATACAACATACGAGTAATTTGGAACTTATTTTTAAAATCGTACTGTTTGAAAAGTTTTATACCCCTCGAACATGACCTTGAACAATTTTTGGCCTGCAATGCCCGAAAACTCAGTTCACAGTTATACAAATTTATATCTTTTCTTACTCAGTTGACCAGAAGATACAATACTCCATGACTAGCTCATTAAAGAATTTTAATTTTTAACCGGCTGTATAAAAATTGACACCCCTTATTTCCTCAAATAGCACACAGTGGATTCTTGGGGACTTGCGTACGTTTTTTTTTGCTCTTACAGCATCGGAAACTATCCGTCAAATTTGCATGCTTCTTCTCTAATAGAACCTAAAGTTCCGGGACAATAGGCATACAAATTGTTTCTTTGGCATCGTAGCAGGTCAATATAGCAAGCTGTATCTGAGGTCTTCTGCATAACTCGTCCCACACACACACAATGCACTCAAACTCCGCGGTGTGTTGGTTCAATATGATATTTATGTTCTTTTGAGAAATGGTATAGTGCGGTTACCTAATTTTATAAAATCCTTGTGTTTGAGAAATGTGGCAACAATTTATGTTATGTGAACTCATTTGAGTTGTAAAAGTCGTGGATTTGTTAAAATTATGATATCGAGATTGCAATTGTGGGTGTGTGTGTATGTATGGTCAGTCAATTTATTGTATTTGTGAAAGCCCATGTAAATGACCCTGTCCCACACTTTTTATGTTTGAACCATAGTATTGGGGTGACCTGCCTACTACTGTGGTGGGGGAGCAGAGAATTGAATTTCTATTTTGGTCCTGCAGTGATTTGGAGACTTGGTTAGGACGTGGCAATTGACCAGAAGCATCACATCTGTACTCACAGCGTCGGTTGTTTGATAGAAGGACTGAGTCTATACATATAGGTTTATTGGGTTATATTTTAGACACCTAGAGGTCTAATCTTGTCTATTATATTTCAAAATCGATGTAGTATCCTATTTTTTTTCTTTCCTTTTTTCTTGTTTGTTTGTTTTTTTGGGTTTTTTTTTTTGTTTGTTTTTTGTTTTGTTTTATTATGTTTGGGGGGTTGTTTGTTTGTTTGTTTGTTTTTTTTCGACATTGGGTGATTTTAATGTGATATGCAATTTAATTGATAGTCATTTTTTCAGAAGAAAAAATCTTACAATTTTTAAGAAGGTGTTTAGGTACAGCTTATATGTGGATCAGCTTAAATCCTTATCCCCACATAATCATAACTATTTTTTAATCACAAAAAGTTAACCCTTTTCTCAATCGCAAGCAGAAAATGACCAAATAAAGTCCATTTATGAAACCAGTCAGTTATCGGCTGTCAACTCTTCACTATTGATCATTGTTGTTTCTCCTGCTTTTCATAATAAATGAGACTTTCCGCACAGCTGTGTTTGAGGTTATGTATTGATACTGAAATTAAAAAAATAACAAAGGGAACGAGGATGTTCGGTTGCACTTGATTGGCGTAGAAAAGTTACCATAACGTCTCGAATGATTATTGTTAAAATTAAGTTTTAAAATAATTTTTACAGAGTATAAGTCAAGTTTTATCTTGCCTACTTGGCCATATAGAAAAGAAGCATGTTTGATATTTTAGGCGGACTGTTGTAAGTCTATTGGAACTTTTTCTGAGAAAATACAGATGGTTTGACATGTGGCTTATATTGTGCTATAATTCTTTGAATTGGTTATTCTAGCGTAGATATACTCACTTTTGGTTCAAAACTTATAATCGGAGTTTGCTGAGGGATGAATAGCGACCTTTTTTTTTTTTTCGGAGAGTGACAATTTCCAATTGGCCATATGTCAAAGGTCGAAGTTCTGATTTTTATTTTATTATCGCGGCATGTAGTTCTTACATACACAATTTACTCTTTGGTTTATTTTCGTAAGCAACCTCTTATGGGAAAGTTTGTTGTTATCTGGGTTGGGTTCCCAATTAACCCCACCCCGGCACTAAGTTTTTATTCTTGGGTTACTTAGGTCCGTATGCACAAAAAGTTAACCAGGTTTAAATTAGACCTGTCTAAGTCAAAACTAGTTTTGTCAAAAATTGACAGCTATTTACATTTTTCTTTATAATTAACTAGCAATGTTAAATTTTTTAAAATGGAAATTCAAATAAATACAAAATATTTCATGTCAAAACGCCCCTAAGGACAATGTCTTTCTGTGGGCCTTTTATTAACACTTAGACCAGGTCTAACTTTAGACCTGGTCTAACCTTTTGTGCATACGGACCTAAGCTTAAGTGTTTAATACTATTTCTGAACAATTTTGCAGCATAGGTTTGGAGACAATGCGAACTATCCGAGGGCGGTCACTTAAACTTGTAATCTTATAATTCTATTTATTTAATTTTACGGTAAGCGAGCATGGTATTTTAAATATTAAATTACCATAAAAAAAAAACAGTTTTAAAAAGCGTCCCATTTTCGTAAACGGAGTACAAAAATAGCATCTACGATCATTTTCATTTTCAATAAAGTTTTTAATTTGGACATGTATTAAATGATATCATCCATTGCTATCTAACAAACTTATCATTACCACTCGCATTTGTCCTTTAAAATATGTTTACTACTGGATTTCACTTAAAGAATCCACCACAGCCTCACCAACCCGCAAAATTTTTTGGAGAGCAAAGTGAAAACGTTTAAATTTGCCCTCCTAACACCACGCATTTGCAAGGCCTGTGTAAGATCCATTGCCGGATTTTAACATAGAAACTATCGGTTATGACGAAAACTTACAATTTCGTAACTAAGGGCCAAACATCATCTTTCCTTGATATCAGGTTGTAGTACATCTTCCTTTCTTCAAATAAAGTACCAACATATAAGTTTTAACAAATGTGACGTCATAACGGAGGGCTTCATCACCGTTATTTGTAGCATGTAATCTAAATCAAGGGTGTTATCGACCATTTCCGCCATTCATGCAAGCAAATTGGTATTTGTTTTGGCAATGATGGGTGTCAAAGTAGCAATACACAATATGTTATAAATCAAGAAATACAAATATTGTCAGTATTTTGCTTAACATTACATCATACGTAACAAAAGGTAAAATTTTTTGGGCATTTACAGTAAAGTATAGGAGGTGGCAACCACCCTACAATGACTCGCAAAGGATTGAACGTACAATTACATCAAAGCCTTAGATTCATATTCGTTTTTGCGTGTTTGAGGCGTACAGGAAATCATCCGCTAGGGGGTGGGTGATAAAATCCCCCCCCCCCCCCCCCCCCCCACGGTCGGACGAGGGTTAATAACGTATTTTTTGTCATTATTTTTTCATAATTATTCACAAAAAAATGCAAGACGGGCATCTGTTTTTCGCTTACTTAAAAACATTCCGGGTCGGCTCACACAAAATCGTACAAATAAAATGGAGCAAAATAGCGCCATCTGTTGACAAACTGTGGAGGGCTTTGTGGGGTAGACGTTTCATATAGAAGTCCCGTGGATGCAAGTGAGGTATTGCCATTCATTCCGTCAAGCGCTACTGCACAACGTCGTACAGCGCATGACGGAATCAATTGTAATACCTCATTTGCATCAATGGGACTTCTATATGAAACGTCTACCGTTTTGAGTCGCTGCATACTGCATCGTAACTTGTGCACGCGCTGGCAATTGTACGAGCAAATTTCTACAGTTGTTTTCACTGTGTCTGGTCTTCTTTGCTATTTCCCCATTATGTTAAAATTATTTGACATTGGAGTAGCTACAGTCATGGCAGACTATTGCCGGTTGTATTTCCGAAAAATGCACTCCGTTTTTTTAAACCGTTTTGTTTCTTTTTGTTTGTTTGTTAGTTTGTTTTTGCTTTGTATTTTCTTTTTTTGCAAATTTATAAACATTGTTACCAATGTATTGAATCACACCTCTAAAGTGATTACGCCGAAAGCGTCGCTTTCTGTAATAAAAGGACGATTTAATATTTTCTGTAATTTTCTGTCGTGTACGACAGAATATCCAAGTATCATAAGTATGCTTCGAATTATACTGCTGATTAGGACAACAGGGAAGTTCAAAACTTATATGGTTTTCGTTTGTACTTCTATGTCAAATAAACCTACCGAACTGTTTTCGGTAGGTGTTAATTATATATAAATTATTATATAAGAACACCCATTTGGGCCCAATGAAATTTACACAGTTACGCAGTTAACCTCTCATCTTATCAAGACACCCTTGTCTTTCCAAGCCTTTTTGCAACACTCTTTATCAAAGAGTGTTATTACCACTCCAACCTCAGGAGGTTCTATTAAAAAGCTATTCTTTGATGACGAGTATACACACAAATTCAACACAGCGCCGTTAAAATCTGAGGGCCTAAAATATTATGACAATCAGAGCTCAAATGTCACCTGGATTTTTTTTTCAAGGCCTTCAAATGCCATAGTTGATTATATCGTCGTGGGTTCTGCATACTGTCGAATCAGCATAAATGCTAGTTCTGAGAAAACGGCGTTTGAAAGTTTGAGTTACTTATGAATGCGTATAATTAAATAAAATAAAAGGAAATGGCTATTTTAAGTGGTGTATGTTAAAGACATGAATGGTAACTAACTGACGACAATATTAAAATACCAAGAAACAACTGTTTTCTTATTCAAAATGGCCACTGAATGTGATTTGACAGTTTGTCAAAACCCAAATTTTTGATTCGCTGTGTTCTAAGGAGTCGAATACGTATTCGACTGCATGAAACCCGTTGATTTCTAATGTTGGTATGGTGAGATTACTATAGCTACGGGTTTTTACTATTTTAAAATGATGATGCCGATGATGCCACGATGATAAGAATAACGATGGCGGTGATGATGGTGGCAATAACGATAAAATAAGGAAACATCGAGCTTGACGACGATAATGATGCTACTGATCGATGATGATGATGATGATGACGAT
Source organism: Ophioderma brevispina (assembly GCA_023653785.1). Taxonomy (NCBI): domain Eukaryota; kingdom Metazoa; phylum Echinodermata; class Ophiuroidea; order Amphilepidida; family Ophiodermatidae; genus Ophioderma; species Ophioderma brevispina. Next base: position 28,584 of record JAMKCH010035330.1, on the reverse strand, counting down.
GACGATGACGATGACGACGATGATGATGATGACGACGATGACGATGTCTGATGATGAAGACGACGACGACGACGATGACAATGTCTATTGCATTGCGTTTATGTTACAAACAAGGCAAATTTGTATACAAACGACTTCCATAAGCGGTTAAAATGTGAAATATTCACTGTTGCATTATCGTTTGTTGTAAAATATAGCGCAGAATGACCACGATGACCAACGAATTCAGAAAATTACACCCTCTTACAAATTTGGCTCCTTGAAATTAATATCTTTAATTAGTCGCCAATATGTTTTAACTCATTTTTGCAGAAAAAAAACATAAATTTCAGGAGTAAATACGTTAGAAGAACACAAACATTGTAGTGCATATTATATAAAAATTAATAAATAGCATGCATGTTGCAACACACAATAAATATTGGCTAGAACTGTTAAAAAATTGAGCTCAGAAAATATTTAAAATGTAACTGGAATATTTCATAACTCTAAAGTTTTGGAGGATAAAAGTGGTCTATACAACTTAATAACAACCATATTTTTCTCGTTTTCTTAAATTTCTCATTACATATAGCTCCTATCTTTTAAAGTAATGTACACGCTTAAAATATATACCAAACTTGAAACGAATTAACAGCTAAATGGGTAATATACTCATAAAATCTAACATAATCTAAACAATTTTGAGGGCACTAACGCTTATACAAACAACTTCCCAAAGAAAATATCAATTTGTTCCTGAAAGGCGAGTTTATTTAAATGATGTATATATTAGTAATTATTTAGTTTGCAGAATATCCAAGTTAACATCAAAGAAAATCAGACTTTCACAATGTGTTTACAAGTCTATTTACACGGTTTACTAAGGGGTGGGGTGGTAAACACTCCGAGAATTCATTATTATAAAGCAATAAATGATGTCGATGTTGGTACCATTTGATAGCATTGGTCCACCGTTTTCTATTGCTTCCAACAAAACCCATGGCGTCACAATGACGTCAAAGTTCACAAGTTGGCAAAATTGGTCATTTCCACAGAGTATCAGAGTTCATCAGGTATACAATGAAAAAAAATGAAATTTAATTTTGCCATAAAAAAAGTAGGAATATTGGATTTTCATGCAGGGATTGGCCCAAATGATATGGAAAAATTACTAGTTTGTAATAGTTTTTACCAAACATCTATTTAGTTTCGAGCCATACAGTGTACACTATTTAAACAAATGAACTAATAACTAAAGGGTAATTGCAGTTAGCGATTTATAGGCGAATAATGTGCCGGAAAAAATAAAAACGTCTTTTTTTCACGACGCACAGACCATAGGTTTCACTAGTACACAAGAACATAATTAAAACACAAAATACAAGTGAAATTTCATGACCAATCCCTCATGAAGTATAGAAAGGAAATTTCACCGATTGCCTTTACATCTTGACGGACCTATTATCGATTTTGATCATCTGAAGTAAATGTTTGTCCCAGCGAATACGTATTCGTTCACACAATTTATCTGTGTGCTTGCGATATTTGACACGAAAATGCTATCGACAACGTATTCGATTGTTTGTGAAACCGTTTTATACAAATGGGTGTTATTCGACTGCGGCTTTTTTGGTTAGGAGATGTCATTTCACTTTAAGTTTTGGGTACAATTAAGAGTACATAAAATGCAAACCGAATCAGCTATTTAACGCATTGACCAAAAAAATCAGGATTCGACACGATTCCGTGACCACGGCCGTATGATGCCGACAAAGTATTTGGCTACAATTAATGCACACTTTAATAAGATTTCACAATTGTTCTAATCATGAAGATCGCAGTGTGGATTTGTTATATCTGCAGAGTATTAAGTATGAACACTTCATGACTGAACGATATATTACCAGTATTATTAGGAGAATGTAGGAAGTCCCACTGAATCAGGTTGTTATTGAATAACGTTTGAATGTAAGTAGAAATGTTTTGAAATCGTGAATACCACTTCAGAGGCCATTTTTCAGCATTCAAGGTCACCTCTTCAAGTGGCTTACTCTGGATGCAATATATTTTGCTAGAAATAATCAGAATATTATGGTCAGGAATTTGGAATCATGTTAAAAATGTTATTACACCACAGTGGCCAATGATTTCAGCCATAACAGTGTCCTTCTAATCTAACACATCTCACTTTATCACTAGGCAGGATTATGAAACACAGCGGTGGACGAAATGGACGGATTTTTTAGTGATAGATATAGTTTATGATTACAGTTTGCAGAGGTTGCAAAGTGTCGTGAGTTCGAACCCCGCCAACGTGTTTGTGTCCTTGGGCATATGTTAGTCTCAAATGCCTAGTCGACGCAAGCGACAATGGGGTGAATTGCATCTAAGTATTAGGCCGGCTGGCAACTATGAAAAAAAGCCGATAGTTCTAGATGGAACCTTGAGGTAATTCGAAGACCCCTCTTGGAACCATTTTTTCTAAGAGTGTAAGATAAGGGCCGTAATTTGGAGTTAAGCTTTGTTATTTCCAGATAAGGCGCGTTATTGGGGTTCAGCTTTTGCTAACCGTAGATCAGAGTGTTAACCCAATTGATAAGGGTCGTTATTTGGATCAGCGTTGTTATCTCGAGATAAGCTTTGTTAACTTAAGATAAAGGCGCGTTATTTGCGGGTCAGCTTTGTTAACCCTAGATAGGGCGCATTTTATTTGGGTTCGGCTTTGCTTTCTCCATTAAACGAAGCGTTATCTCAAGCTAACGGAGGAGTGTTAGTTGGAGATAAGGCTTCCTTATATAGGGATAAGGAAAAGTGCGACAAAAAAACTAAACTCCTTTTTTTTTGTGGCTTTTCCATAAACAAGACAAAGCCCGACACCACAGCGTGATTGAAGGCGGTTAATGAACACACCAGTGTAGTCGAAGGCTGCTGTCAAGTCAAGAAGAACTAAAATAGTTTTCACCAAATGGCTTGTCAAGAGGCATGAGGAATGCATTATGGACACGGGTCAGTGCTGTTTCAATACTGCTGTGGTGCTCCTGTAAGCCGATGAATACGAAGTAAACTGCAAACTGTGCATAGCGCAACGTTCAACAATCTTACCCAGAAGAGGCATTGGATATTACGATAATTTTTCATATATTTGGCCGTCAAACGCATTACCAAAGCAACTTAAAGGAAAGATGTCATGATTCTGACTATTTGGAAATTTTGGTATTGATGTAAAGCTTAAGTAACGTATAGATTACATATAACTATCAAAATACGTTGAAATTGTCCACATTTGTTTGAGTTATTTGCCTTGTAATTTTCCGCCCATAGCTTACCCTTACTTCGAAAACGATCCGACAACTCCACAGCGCAGGCAAATGGTGACGTCAAATTGATGACCATCCATATTTACGGTCCGTTGTGACCATCATAGATCGCAGTGTTGCCACTTTCCTATTCGAGTGAACTGCCAGGGGGTAGACATGCATCCTAACATCAACAGCCTGATTCAAATCGGCATCAACCAATCCGGCCGACATCGAGTGCTAGTCCTTTCAAAGACTTAACGGTAGGCGGACGCTCTTACGCATATGCAGGACGGTTACACCAGACTTGCCTAAAGTATAGGCCTGGTCACTGAATATTTAAATCTAAATGACCTTATTGGAAATACACTATTATTTTGCAGTGGGGTTAATCCACTACCCCGACGGTATTTTGAAGTCAATTAATTTATCAGTTCTTTATCATGATTATTACTAAGATGTATGAACTAGGTTTAAGGGGATTTTTTGGCTCGGTATGTTGTTTTTTTTTTTGTTTGGTTTTTTTTTTTTTTTGTGGGGGGGGGGGGTTTCAGCTTTTTCCCTGTACTTGAGTCCGGTTTGGTCAAAGGAGAAAGGACAACATAATGTGACCACGTGGATCTCCCCAAACAAACATCATACAGAATTACGAAAAAAAAAAAATAAACTAAGTAGTATAATAGCAAATTTGGCATTGATGGCTCTCCAAGCCATCTAAACTAAGTCCAGCGCACTCACTAACCCTATCGTTTGACATCTACGGGGAGGAGCTGCAGAGTACATCTGTCCAAGTGATGTTTGGTTCTTTTTGAGGAGTTGCTATATTGAAAATCTTGGCCGACCATCGCCTGAACCCATAAGACAATGTTGAGGTATGGCGCCACCAACCTGGCCACCAAGCATTGTTCAAATGTATTCAAACATTTGTATTAAGTCATTAATATGTTATCGTTATCAAAAAAAGGAGTAACATTGAAATCCGATTAAATTATTGGTCAAATCAGCGATTTTGTTTGTTTATATTTCGAGCAGTATTGCCACAAATGTAGGTATCTGAAAACATCGCAAAAGATTTTTATCTCGGCCTCGTTCGCAACATTGGAAAATCGCAGGTGTCTCTCTGGAACTTAGTAATCTCCTCAATAACACCACGGACGATACGAACCGCATTAAGACAGAGCAGGATCGTAGGTGCTGGGCATTTTGTAAGGCATCATTGCCTGTTTAAATTCATCAAGACAAGTTATTGGGCAGAGTGAGGTTGTTCTACGACATCACTGCCAGCTTTTGCACATACAAGGGTTGGAGAGGAAATGACCTCCTCAAATCAGAGTAAAGAGGGAGAAGTTGAAGGCCCGACTTGAGATCGAGCCACGCAACGGATATTTCATGATTTTGATTGATGTGCCCCCAGATTACCAAGGGTGACAAATGTTGAATGAGTGTAACTAGCTCTACAGTGCCAGCATCTCTGTTGCATTTACGGTGACCTAGCAATATAAGCTGGGGGGTACAAAGACAAGTAGTGAGGATTGTGGCCCTTGTTGTTTCGTCGTTCAATTACTAAGGAGGCACCCGTCAATAAGTCAAAGTCACTTCCTGGCCTCCTGTAGTTAATGACCATGGATCAAGTCATCAGATGAACTACTCCCACATAGTCGTGAGTAGTTTAAGTAAATATCGGATTTTATTTACATTTAAACGGGCGTGGTCGGGTTTACCTCAAGCTTCACCCACCCATATAGCACTTAGATGATACGCTATGTACGTAAACCCTCACCGATTCACCTCCATCACAATAACTGTCTCCCTTTTCCACCATCCCTCTAGCTCTTTTCTCGCCATATTCCCAACACACAAATCTTTGCCAACTTTGGGGTCACTCTCTTCTCGTTGTGTATCTCCTATGGATCCATTCCCACACTGAATTTGCTTTTACCCTCTTCAAGCATGCCGCGGCATAAGTCTACCTACTAAACTCCCCCTCCACACCGCTCCCATCATGTTGTCTCCAGGTTACCTTCAAACCAATTAACTCTCAAATACTCATCCATTTCCCAAACCCTGTCCTAATTCCCGATTGTCTCATATCAAGTCATCAGCATACAAACATCTCGTCATCAAACTTTCTTGTGCACTCTCGTAGCACATCAATCACAATGGCAAATATCAATGGCGACAGTACCGGAACCTTGATGCACACCAACCTTCACCTCAACTCCTCGGACATATCAGACCCCACTCTAACTCTTATCTTTGCTCCTTCATACAAATCACTCACCGCCGCTCTATCCAATGCTTCTGGTATACATCTCCGCGTATCGGCCCGCACTCGATACTTTCGTCGGTACTCTAGTCAAATTGCCTTCTCCAAGTTCCAAAATAAGACATATACAGGTTCATTCCACTTGTACATTAGATATAGCTACAATTTCTCTTTCAAAACCCTCCTTAAAGCTGAACAATGCATATATCGTTCCCCCTGCCCTGGCATTATTAAACCCAAATTGCATTTCACCCACTTCCACTATCCTCGCAATTCAATTCTCTAGTACCCTCTCCACCAATTTTTCATTTCACAGTCCAACAATTCCACACAACTATACGCACCACAACTAATTGCCCCCTTTCCCTTGAAAAATGAAACTAGCTAACACACCACACCGCCTACTTCTCCGGGCAACATCCTCCATCCTAACACTCTCTGGACCACAACTCCTCCATTCACACCAATCCCTGGTCTTACACTCGCACAATAATCATACAACATCAGCTCCAGGGTCCCTCAGGCCTTCCTGTTGTTCATGTCTCGATTGCCTTCGGACATGACCACTCTCAACGGGCCTCCACAACATTAGTCTTCCTTATGATCCCACCATTTTCCTCATTCTTATTTCTCTCTATTATGCTCTTTTCCAGACGCTATACCTCTATCTCGCTCAACTGATATTCAAATTTCCATCACTTCCTCGTGAGGGTGCATCACCAGAGACGACAAAATCCAGAAAGTTCATGAGCTCACATGGGAGGAGTTCAGTGATGACTTGAATCAGGTTTGTAAGAGGTGCGGCACGTGCTCTTTGACTTTTTTTTTAAGACTCCTTATAATACCATGGGTTCAAGATTATCAACCTCATATGGTGAACCCCCGGTAACCGCATATTTTAGGCGAATAGTATTAAATCAATGAGGGCCAAGTTAACCTGTTGTCCGTTTTATTCACTGTCTTTTTTAATTCACTGTTGTCTTTTTATGTATCACGGTATTTAATTATTGCCCGTCAGAGGACATATCTGATGCCAGTCTGGCAACTACTGTGCCATTATCAGGGCAGGCATCACCAGATGGCAAGTAAGGATTGCATTCTCAGTGCTCCAATAAACGTGGAAAAGTCTCCTAGGGCTAAGAAAACATAATATCGCACACCTCACTCATACGCCACAAAGTCAATGCAATTCTCCTCCAAGAGGGACACACGCTACCGACAGTTCAATTCTGAACTCTGCGGCTACACCCTAGCTGCACCAACGAGAGCGCTAACCATGGGATTGTCCCTTTGCTAGTAACTCAGCCCAATGAAAACCACATGGCAACCTCACCTGCAGACTCCACCCTGGAATGGGCAACGACCTCCAGATATTGCAGGTGTAAGTCACCCAAGTTACAAGCCAACCTTAAGCACGGCTCAAGCAGGACTCCATACCAATTATGGCACCCTGCATTTATGCTGGCGACTTTAATAGCTATAGCATTACCTGGGGTTACAGGAAAAGACAACCCTAATGGAGCTACCCTAGAGGATTGGGCCTCAAAATCCGGTGTACAACTTATGCACGACCCCAAGCAACCAGACACTTTACAATCTCTGGTAGGGGGAATACGTCTACAACCCTGACCTTGCTTTGCAAACATGGACACCATCTACATTCACCGTACTGTTCTCGACCACTTTCCAAAGTCCCAACATAGACCAACACTGATCGCTCAGGAGAGCCTAGATAAGCTTGTACCAACAAGCCAGTGAAAAGGTGGAACTTCGCAAGGCCGACTGGGACCAGTTCAAGGAACCTGGTGTGATTCAGGACCGTGCCCAACCCTCCCGACACCAATCCTCATCCAACCTGGAAATTCTAACAGCACTGTGCCAACGCTTTATAATCATAGCAAAGAAGATCCTACACACGTGGCTGCCGGTCGCAGGTATATCCATGCTGGGATGAGGAAAGTGACACTCTTTACAATGATGATTTCCGGAATTCTGAACCAGGGGGGGGGAAAGAAGCTTCATCCCAAGGCTCAGATTTGACAAACTGCTTGAACAGGAAACGCCTCGTGAGCGCTGGGAGGAGACGCCAAGGAATCGGACTTTACCCACTCAGCAGGAAGGCCCTGGGAAGACTATAACCGTCTCACCGGCAAAAACCATCGAAATGTCCAGTGACTTCCATACTCCAATCGCTGACCAATCCTCGCTAAGCGGTCGTTCTAAGCACATTGATAAATCACATCGCTCTGTCATAAAAAGAGATCACAATACTTAGTCGAGCCCGGCGTGGACCGGGTCACTTCAAACACCTTCGACTGATGAGCTTACCTCTGCCTATCAGCCAAATAAAGAGTGGAAAGGCCCAGGGCCATCCTGATACATATCAGCAGAGTTCTTGATGAAATGCGGCCCATGATGTCTAGATTGGCTCAGGAGTTTTACACATGTTGCCTCACCAACCAGTCCTTACCCCAAGATCTGGAGGAGCGCTATCTATCATCCGGCACTCCCTAAAACCAAAACAAGCCTGTCACACCCTAAGAACTACCGCCCAATATCACTACTGGTGTTCCTTCAAACTCCTTGATGAGGATGATCTGGCTCGGCTGGAGATCGTCGTTCGAACCCCATCTGTCTGAGAAAAGTCAGGATTTCGCCGTGGCCGGAAGCATGTCACCAGATTTGTAAAAATCACCAAATGATATGAGGAAAGCTTTTGAAAAGCGCCGTAAGGCAGGCGTTCGTCTTGGGGACCTTACTGCAGCATAGGACACCGTGGTGGCACCAGGGCCTGACACTCAAGTTCTCCGCACCATCCAGAATTGTCACCTTGTACAATGCATATGTAACATGGCTTGGCAAACCGCTATTAGCTTATTTACCAATCCCTACACCTTTCTTCTCCGAACCATCGTATAATGACTTGACGCCCCCCTCCCACGCTTGCACAGCAGCAACATGATCATCTCATTCAGCATTCTTTCACCACAATCAGGTCACAGTGCCACTCCCCCCTCACCTATGAAACCTCACTTGCCCTAAACTCTGCAATCACCCTAACTGGCCTACCCGTCCCCTGCTTTATTCTCAAGAACAGTGATGGACAGAGTAGCGCCTGCGCGTTCTGAGAACGGAAAGAGAGTACCAGAGGATCTGTACTCGCTTCCTATGCTGTTCAACTTGTATATCAGCGGACTTACCTCAATCAAAACAACATTAACAATATGGCTACGCCGACCAGATCTTGCCCTCCTCCACTCGGACCAGCAACTGGACAGAAGTTAGCATAGGAAACCACCTTACTACGACATGGGCCTATTGCAGCATATCTGCAGACCTGACGAGAAATGAAGCTGAGTGGAAGCCAGAGCCACGCTACTGGGCCTTACACCTCACACAACGAGGCTAATCGTAAGTTCAATCAAATGCTCAATGGAAGCGCCTTGCCATCAATCCTAACCCAACCTACCGGGGATTCAAGCTTTGAACGGCAGCTTACTTACGGCAGCATTTCGAGTCCGTATGCGCCAGTATCTTCGAGGAATAACCTCCTGTGTCGACTGCGGATCTTCATGGTGGTGCCCAGCCCACCTACCCTACGCACCACGCCTTGGCTCTGGTCTAGAGCACTCTGACATATGCCGCTCCCGCATGGTTTGCAACAGCTCTAACGGATACTGTACTCAACGGAGACCTGAAGGAAACCATCACTGGTGCTCCGTCAGCTACTCCATCTTGAATTCCTCCAGTGCTTTCAGGCATTGCACCTGCAGCACTTGGAGAGAACACCACACGCGCAAAATAGTGAATAGTCCCTGTGGGACAAACAAGACCTGAGCATACCACCGTCCAAAGAATCACGCCAACTCGGTAGACAGAGGAATGCGCTCTCGCCGACCTTTCTGCCGACACGCCGCTACTAAAACTCTCCAGGTCCACATTCAACATTCTTACAGCATGACACTGCTGGCTTGATACTCAAGACAAGACCAATTATACTATCACAACCTGAGACAGATACTACAAACTTGGCGAGCAATCTCCACACGCAAGGAAATGGGTCACCTTAAACCAGGATTCCACAGGAGTCGGTCGCTTCCACAGCAATATGCAACGCGATGCGGCGGCTTGCACGGCCCATCGCCAGCCCAGCCTGCCCATGGGGCTCTCCATACAGAATGCGGATCACATTCCTCACACCCCTGGTCCATACCTTTCGTCGCCGCCCCGTGGACTAGATTTATCTTAAACCCCAATCCAACCAACAAGTGAGTGGCTTTTCTCTTCTTTCTTCTTCCACTCTCTTGTTCTTCCCAAACGATACAAAATGTTTAGCTGCTTGCCTCATACCAGAAGAAGCATACCCCCCCATGAGGAAACAGGGCCATGTACTCATGACTGCCTAGCTAGAGCTACGCCCTTGTCACTGGAAGAACTCTTTGGAAAAAAACAAAAAAACACCATCAATGTCCCCATGAATACACGTGGTTCTCAAGTAGGGCTTAGCTTCACACATTTGCCTATTCTATTTTGGGAACCATATCTCTCCAACTCTGTATGTACGCAAGACACCGCGTGAAACCCCCAATTTGCCATAATAACTCTATCTTGATGAAATTAACAACCAGCAGAGTAAATGTTTCAGAGTGCGCAGCAGCTTTGCGACCCGGGCTGTCTCAACGACTGTTCGTAAGGCTTTGGCTTATCACGCAGTAACGTGCTGTACTTAGTGTTAAAGGACTTTGTGCGGACAGGACTGGTGGTAATTCGCCTCTTTTGCAAACAGGTCCTAGCCTTTATGCAAATGCTATTGTAGTATATATGCCTAGTTCAATCGAGGTCAATTTCAGTTTCCAACTAGGATCTTTTAATGTTTGACTTTTTGTTCTTGATACCGCGGATTCCGGGATCAGCTGATGCATCTTCACTCTTTCCCATGTACTTTACCTTTCTATTTTTCCACAAAAGTACATTCTGGGTGGATGAACAGACTGCCATAACAGTGATACTTGTGGTTTATGTTTACCCCTTTTCTCACACCTTAGTAAGCCCTCGCTGCCCTTACTTCACCACTACCCCTTTCCACCACGGCCCCACCCCTCACCTATCTCGCTCCTCTGTTCCTGCAGTGTGCTCTCTATGTCCGGCCTCCTCCCCCCCCGTCATTCCAAGTAGGCCTCATCGGGCGCGCGGGAGTTCAGCCACACTGGCCTAACCCCGACTCTCCCTCTCTCCTCCCCCTGAGCCCCTCACCATCTTCCGGTCACCACCCCGTACTCATTCGGTGTCGCTTCTCCCAGGGGGCCGTGACCACTCTCATCCAACGCTAGTTTGAAACCTTGCTGCGAACCCCTCCTCACGTGCTGCGGCTGTGTCGTAAGCCGCGCCAGAGTTCGCCCTCCCTGTGTCTTCTGCGTTGGGGGCGGTTGTGGTTTAATCGTCCGGACCGCCCGGCTCACGTTTGCTGCACTTTTCCGAACTGGATGTGTTGTTGAGGTTTTCAGCTAGTTGCTGACTATAAATTTCAATCGGATCTTGGTTTATAGTAAAGTCTTGGTAGCAACCTTGATGAAAGCCAATTGTTTCTATATCTTCACCAGCAAGGCTATCCGGAATGTGATACAGGCTCACCAACGCGATTGGTGTGGAAATATGAGGTTCAATGAATCATCTATTACGCACGTATTGGGTTTTCATTTTTTTCAACATTGAGATAGTATATTTAATTGACTGTTATTAAAACAAACAACAAATCTATGATCAGTGACATTATCAAGGTCCAGGTTATAGCAAAAGTTGCACAATGTTTTTTTGATTCAACATAGTATAGCATGTGGCATTGAGTGACTCTAATATGAATGGCTCTCTACTCGAGCATTACATTGCTGAACTAGCGTTTTCGGTTTGATAAATGATGGCCTTGACTGATTATGTCAACGTTCCGTTGACTAGAACGTTTACTGAGAGTCCCAAGAATTATTCTCACATGTTTTCTTCTCTGGCCGTCATTCTCCGCTAACTCGTCGTTCTGGATTTTTGTAGAAAGGTATTATACGTTGTGAAGGGCTATCAGAAAAGTGTTTGTTTGCGATCGTCATCAGACGCATTTTTCCGAAAAGCCTGTCTCCGAAGTTTATTTTTAGTTCGGCGTATTTCACCAGAGTTTTATTTTGGACGTCTGGTAAAATGTTCTTATATGCAATTTAAATTCAGGAAATGCAATTTTAGAACATCCTGTCGGACTTAGATGAATGTTGTCCCCTGATAGACAGGTGTAATTCAGTAAGATGTAAAGCATGGGTTGTCAATGGTTTTTGTATGTAAGCCGAATGATAGACTACATTAAGATTGTCCATTTGTCTACGCAGAAGTTATGTAGAACAAATCTCACAAATGCGGCTATGGAACAGGCTACGGGAATCACATAGGTACATGGTGACCCGCCACACCATAGAGGAGAGTTATACACCTTGTAGTTTGGCGAAAGGCATAATAAAACCTACAAAATTGAAGACACCAAAGTACACGAAGAAGCTCTTGGGGAGAGGTTTCACGGTAGTCCCCAAGCATATTGCAGGTGCGAAGTGGAAGCGCCGTGAACCTGTTGTTAGTAACTCGACTACCCCTCTACACTTTGGGGAATAATAGTCTGCCGAATTCGGCCTCACCCCGAAAGGCTCCACCATGGATAATCTATAGATGCTGGTAACCAGTCTTATAAAGGTGCCATATCTTGCTGAGTAAATTCTGTGGTTTTTTGCACCTGCGTTACACCTGGCGAGGATTCCCGATGTTCGTTACTAGATTGGGGAAAATTGGATTTGGTTGCCGAGCTCCTGTAGCGCTCTGACTGGTTGGGGGGGGGAGGTCGGATTTATTATGGCATCCCTCGGATAATAAGAACTCTATATAAATACTCAGTAAACAGGTATATAGATTCTATGGTGTTAAAGGCTCCCGATAAATATACGGTCATTTTTTTTCTGTCACAACCACTGTGCCCGAAAACGGTTACTGCAAACACGCAACACCCATAAAACGAATCCTAGACGTTAATTCACAAAAAATGCGATCATAAACGTATGACAATCAGGTCTTGGAAGAAATTGCGTAAGTAAAATGTGGTGCGTATGAGGGCACAGATCATGTCAAAACGTCGAGTATACGTTGTGTTGCATGAGCGCCCAATAGTCTGTAGTGAAATTTGGAAGTGTGGGAAAAGTGCTTTTGAAAATTGCAATTTTCGCGCCATTTCAAAAATCCACTAGATCTGCGTGAGAACGTTTTATTTATTCAACATTTTAGTCTCATCGTCATGTATTTTGCGGTTCCTACCACGCCTATCGACGCCACGAGTGTTCGAGTACGAACGTAATACAAACGCACAAGAGAATACTGCGCTCATTACAAAACAACATATAATCGAATCGTACTGCAGGATTCTGGCTATGTCACTTATGCTCAATTTCTTTCCGAGACCTGAGGTTGGTCTATAGTTGATTAGAAGCTTTCGTGATTACCGTAAAGGATTGTTTTATGTGGTGTGAACTTTTTGTTAGGAAACCGTTTCGCACAGTCTCTATGCAGAAAAATGACCGTTATCATGAGCCTTTAACATCTAGAATCTATATACAGTGTTTATTGGGTATTTATTATGAGGAGGGTGCTAATTTCCGATTTCCGTACGTTGTTGGTTTACAGGGGATGCCAAAAATAGATGACGACCCCCCCCCCCCCCCTGGACTGCAAGAACCATATACGAATCCTATACGTTAAAGCGCACTGGCACATTTTTCAGCAAAATATGAAATTTTATTCAATTGATAGTAGGGCCATTGAAAATAGAGATTTTATTTTTAACACATTGTAAACGCTGCTAACCTCTCCAGCACCCCATTCAACATCTTACAGACTTGGAACACTGCTTGGCTAGACCAACTCACTATTACACCTATGAAAAGCAGAACTACCAAATGGGTAGCATCTTCCACGAGAGCGTAATGGCACCTAACCGATTCGCACAGGGAGTCGGTTAGCTTCAACAGCAATATGCACCGACTGGGCCATGAGGCTACGGCCATCTCCGCCTGCCCCAATTTGGTTTCTCATTCACAGATGGCGGACACATTCTCAATGAGTGCCCTAACGGTTACAAACATATTTGATGCTTGCTCAGAGCAAGAAGAAGGGCCTCACGCGAAAGCATGCGATTCTAAAACTATGACAAATCAGGTCTTGGAGAGGAAATGTGAGCAAATAGGTAGTCTCGGACATAAGCCAGATCATGTCAATACATCGGGTATACGTATGTTGCATGAGCAGTCTTCTCGATGACTGCAATTTGGTCTCATCCCAATGGTCTTAATGGCGTCCATTTGGTCTAAAACCCATTTTGGGTCTAATATCCATCTGGTCCTAACATCCATTTGGTCTAATACCGCATTTGGTCTAATATCCATTTGGTCTAATGTTTCATTTGGTCTAATGTCATTTGGTCTAATATTTATATCTATTATACTTTTGTCCTTGGAACAGATGACAAGATTTTTTTTTTTTGAAAGAAACAAAGAAAAAGAGCAATTTAAAATCGAAAGATAAGAATGAGAAAAAATAAGTGTATTTTGACCGTTGCTTTTTTAAAGCATTTGATTTAATAAGAAATAATAAATATGTTTCTCTATTTTTAATATGAGTACCCATTTTTTCATACAGTAGTAAGTATGGTCAGAGGGACATTTTTTCTATAAATGATATGCTTTGGACAGACTACATTTGGTCATCTAACGTTGCCGTACGTTTCATGTCAGTTTGTGGTTCTTCTCTGTGGTTTTATATTCTGGATTGATGTTAGTGTGTATGTGTACATTTTTAGTTAGTTGTCTTACTCTTGTTCCCTAATTCAAGTTGGTATTATACTTAGCTTCTCTTCTATCATTTTTGATCCTTGGAGTGTTTTGTATGGTATCTTGACCGTAGGTTGTACCACTTGCCGCCATAGAGAACAATGCAAAAAAATGGGACATGTGAATTCAGACGTTTATGTTAAATGGTCGTATCTTTATTTCGTACAGGGTGAGTAAAAAAATGGTCCCTCTTTGAGACGCATATATTAGAAAAACCATGTATCTACCCCCAACCTTGGGTATCAACAGAAGCTATCTTATTAACATTATCTAGTTCACCTTTGATCCCAAGTACATTGACTGCATGGGGGATATCATCACATCAATAAAATAACCGACTTTGGTATTGATTTGCTGCACCACTAAATGTATGAGAATCCCGTGACAAAGTGTAAAAACCGACTACTTGGTTATAAAAAACCGAAAGCTCGGTCTTACCTGTGTGAATGAATTTCTTATAGCAAATCAGCCTATAATTAAAATGCTTTCGTTGGTACCACATATGTCAGATATATGTTCTAAAACCCTCGTCTTGCGGGTGCCATCCCCTAGTTTTGAAACTTTCCTCCGGTTGCGCTTAAAATTAATGCAAAAACGTTGTAGAAATCTTCCGGGTAATGTTTTTCTCATCCTTCCGGTCGTTTTAGCGAAAAGAAAGGGTATGCCGTCAAAGTCGAAGGTTGGGTACATTTTGAAATTATTTGCACAGCGTGCCTCTATAGTTTAGTCGGGATATTCCCATGCACCCCTCTACTGTCGAGGAGCTGCCGGGTACATCTGTCAAAGTGATGTTGGTTCGTTTTGATGAGTTGCTATATTGAAAGAGTCTTGGCCGCCATCGTCTGAACCCAAAGGACAATGTTGGGGGTATAGCGCCAACAAAACCATGGCCCCAAGATTTTCAAATCAACATGTATTAAGTCATTAATAGTTATAGTTATTATACTAAGGAGTAACATGAAAATCTTATTTCATAATTATTGTCAAATCAGCGAATTGTATTGTTTATAATTTCGAGCAGTATGCTAATATGGCATTGTCATAAATTATCCATCTGATCCTAATATCCATTTGTCTAATAACTAAAACCCATTTGGTTCTAATTTCCACTTGGTCTAACATCCATTTGGTATAATATCCATCTGGTCTAATATCCCCATTTGGTCTAAAACCCCATTTGGCTATATTCCATCTGGTATCTCCCCAACATTCCATTTGTTCTAATACCATTTGGTCTACTATCCATTTGCGGGAATGTTTCATATGAGTCTATGTGCCATGTGGTCTAAATTTCTATCTATTCTACGTTATGTCTTGAATCAGATGAGGCAAGATTTTTTTTTTTGAAAAACAAACGAAAAATGAGTAGAGCAATTTAATAGAAAGTCTAAGAATGAGAAAAATAAGTGTATTTTGATCGTGTTTTTAAACGCATTGATTTAATAATGAAATAATTAAATCTGTTTCTCTATTTCAATGAAGATACCAACTCCATACAGTGGTAAGTATGGTCAGAGGGACATTTTTTGCTATAAATGTATGCTTTGAAATGGACTTACATTTGGTCATCGAACGTTGCCAGTTATGTTTCATGTTCAGTGTTTTGTGGTTCTTTCTCTGTGTTTTTATTCTTGTATTGATTTAGGCTGTTATGGTGTACATTTTTAGTGTTTTAGTTTGTCTTAATCCTCGTTCCCTAATCAAGTTGGTGATACTTAGCTTCTATTGTATCATTTTTTGATCCTTGGCGTGTTTTGATGGTATCTTGGACCGTAGGATGTACATACTTTGCCGTCCCATAGAGCACAATGCCAAAAAAATGGGAACTAAGTGAATTAAGACCGTCTTATGTTAAATGGTCGTATCTTTATTCGTAAGGGTGAGTCAAAAATGGTCCCATCTGAGTACGCATCTTATAGAAACATGTATCTACCCCAAACAAAACTGGGGTATCAACAGAAAGATTATATTAGTAACCTAATTTTAACTAAAAGTCACTTTTGCTCCCAAGTCACTTTGAACATGCATGGGGGGGGGGGGGGATAATCATCACACTCAATAAATAACCGAATTTGGATATTGAATTTGTGCCCACACTTAAAAGTTAATGCGGAATCCGGACAAAGTGTAAAAAACGACTATTGGTTTTAAAAACCGAAGACGGTCTATACCTGTGCTGAATGATCTTGTATAGCAAATAACGCCTAATTAAAAATAGCTTCCGTGGGTTTACCCCCCATATGTTAGAGATGTTTCTTAACCATCGTCTTGCGGGGGTTGCCATTCCCTAGTGAACTTTCATCCGGTGCGCTAAAATTAATGCAAAACTTCGTAGAAATCTTCCCGGGTAATCGTTTTCTCATACTTCCCGGTCGTTTAAGCGAAAAAAGGGTATGCGTCAAAGTCGAAGGTGGGTACATTTTGAAAATTATTTCTGCACAGCGTTGCCTCTAAGTTTAGTCGGGATATTCCCATGCACCCCTCTACTGTCGAGGAGCTGCAGCAGCTAACTGTAAAAGTGATGTTTGGTTCGTTTTGTGAGTTGATATATTGAAAGAGTCTTGGCCCCATCGTCTGAACCCAAAGACAATGTTGGGGTATAGCGACACAAACCCTGGCCACCAAGATTGTCAAATCATCAACATGTATTAAGTCTACTATGTTATCGTTATCAAATAAGGAGTAACATTGAAAATACTATTCATAATTATTGAGGTCTCAATTCAGCGATTGTTATTGTTAATATTTCGAGCAGTATGCCACAATGGTATGTTATCTTGACAAACATCTCAAAATATGTTAATATCTAAGCCTCGTTCGCAAGATGGAAAAATCGGGGGTCTCTCTGGAAGGAATCTACTCAATAACACCGACGCTACGAAACAATGCCATTAAGACAGAACAGGATGTAAGGCTCCTGTGCATCTGAAGGCATTCATTGCTGTTCTAATTTCATTCCAGACAAGTTATTGGGCAGCAGAATGAGGTTGTTGCTACCTGACACACTGCATCTTTTGCACAACAGAGTTGTGAGAGAAATGGCTCCCCCATCCAGAGTACAGAGGTGAGAAGCCTAGCTGAAGGCCCGACTTGAGATAGAGAAACGATATTCATGATTTGATGCTTTTGCCAAGATTACCCAGGTGACAAATGTTGCATCGCGTGTAACTAGTCTGACAGTGCCAGATCTCTGTCCGCCTTTACGGGACCTATGAATATAAGCTGGGGTACAACGGACAAGTATGGGAGGTGGCCCTGTTTCTTCGTCAAATTATCAAGGACGTATTCAATAAATCAAGCAACTTCCCCTGGCCGCATGTAGTAGACCAATGAGAATCAAGGTAAAGTCATCAGATGAACTCCTTCCCACCTAGTAGTAGTAGTAGTAAATTCGGATTTAAAACGGGGGGGCTGGTCGGGTTACTCAAGCTTCACCACCCATATAGCATATAGCTGTCAAGTTGTACGTAAACCCTTCCACCGATTCAACCTCATCACAAAACTGTTCTCCCTTTTCCACCATCCCGCTCGCTCTTGCTCGCATCTTCCCAAACACAAAAAAATCTCTTGCCCCAAACCTTGGGGTCAACTCTCTTCATCTTCGTGTATCTCCCATGGATCCATTGCCCACACCTGAATTTGCTTTTTACCCTCTTCAGGTGCCGCGAAGTCTAACTTACTAACCCTCCCCTCCAAACCGCTCACCATCATGTTTGTCTTCCCAAGGTTACCTTCAAACCATTACTTTCAAATGCCTTCTTCCATTTCCAAACACACTTTCTCACATCCCTCGATGTTCATATCAAGTTCTCAGCATTACAACATCTCGACCATCAAACTGTTCTTTTTTGCACTTCCGGTAGCCACATCAAATCACAATTGCAAATATCAATGACGAAAGTACAGAACCTTGAGGCACACCCCTTCACCTCAAACTCTCGGAAAATCAGACCCTCACTCTTACTTTATCTTGATCCTTCATACCAAACTCATCACCGCTCTAACCAATGCTTCGGGTATACCTCTCCGCCTTATCGCCCACTCGATTACTTTCGTCGGTCTCTTCAAATGCCTTATCAGTCCACAAAACACATATACAGTTTCATTTTTCCCCTTTTACATTATATATTGCTCAATATCCTTTTTCAACCCTCCTTTAAAAGGAACACTGCATTATATCGTTCCCTTCCCTGGCATTAAACCAAATGCATTATGTTATGACGTCGCGTAGAGTATGAGGTCAGAAATAGTCAAAAATCACCCGGTTACACATCAAACACAAATAAATGAGCTTGTGCACAAATGGATCTAAATTTATATAAATTAAAACAGTTTTAATCACTTACAATATTTTTATATAAAAACAGTAAAAAAAATAACAAAATTACATAAATTACCACATATTAAATTATAATTTATTGAGTTTGCTAGGGTCCTGTGTGAAAGCGTTGCAGTCAATGACGATATTGTCCTCACAGCGAAGGACTCAAAACGTCAGCGCACAAGTTCACATAATTTAAATCTTCAGGTAGTATATTCCAAGGGAATCTTCCCAGTCCTGCAGTACACTTTGGTCAGCAGTCAAGACGACAAGGTTTAAATGAAGTCCCTCGATGACAATAAATTCCACAGGGATCAGTCAAGGTAATCACCACCGATTTCTAGCTGTCAACAATTTGGACTCCTACTTGTTCCCAGACTTCGGCTTCAAAGTGACAGTTAGAATACATTACAGCAAAATTGCTCACATGGAATTATATATCCTGGCACTTTACAGGTTGTCATCAAGGCAGAGTAAAGACAGGAGTAAAACTAGTATCTCTAGCTTTACTTGTTACTAGTTGGATGCTGGCAGAGAGTTTTTCCAGTGATAGTATTTAAATACTCAAAGATTAAGATTTCCCTTTCCAACAATATTCATTACATCATCTTTGCATAAACAGAACCTTACCCATTAGCTGAACAATCGGAATTCATCACCCCGATTTTAATCACTTCAGATATTAAACTCTAGGGGGGAATTCCCTAGGATCTGCAATGTTTTGATCTTTTAAAGCATAAAACAAGTTGACTCAGTTGTAAGTTTAATCTGGGGAATTCCCCACTCCCCCCATTGTGCAATCTAAGCAGTGTTGCACTTAGCCAAACCAACTTTGGGAATCCCCTTTCTCTAGTTCATTAGTAAACAACGTGCTTTTCCCGTGAGGAAACTTTCTCAAATAAAATAGAAAATAATATTTAATCAAACTTTTGAGGGCAATTATATAACACATCTTCTCATTCACGGACATGAGAATTATATTCTCTAGTACCCTCCTATACAATTTTCGTTTCATGATCCAACAACTTCACAAAAACTATACGGCACCAAAACTTCATGGCCACCCTTTCCCTTGAAAATGGAATAGCTACCACACGCACCGCCTACTCTCGGCCCACCCTCACTCTATCCAACACTCTCTGACAAAACTCCACCCTATCCACCAATTCCCTGTCCTCTCCATCCGAAATAATTCATATCACACTCAGCTCCGATGGCATCAGCCTTTCATGTTTCATTTCTATGATTGCCTTCACCACTGACCACTCTCAACTGGCCTTCCACAACATTAGTCTACCTTCTGATCACACTCATTTCTACTTTTTTTATTATCTCTATATGATCTTTCCAGGACTCCTACCACCTCTATCTCGCTCACTGATATTCAATTTCATCACTTTCGCGTGAGTGCATCACCAAGAGACGACCCTAATCCAGAAAGTTAATGAGCTCACGTGGGAGGAGTTCAACCTGAGACTTGATCAAGGTTTGCAAGAGGTCAGGCGGCAGTGACTTTGACTTTTTTGAATGCCTCCTTATTAAGACCATGAAGAGAAATAATAGGGCCATGTCCTCATGCACTGTAGAGTAGCCTTTGCCACTGGAAGAAGAATATTGGAAAAAACAATCAAGTTCATGGAATTACCGTGGTTCTCAGTCAGGCTTTAGCTTCCCACTTCTGTATTCTAGTTTGGGAAGAAACCATATCTCTCAAATTGGTATGTACGCACGACACAGCGGAATGATGAACACACATATGCCTAATAAACTCTATTTGAATTGAAATTTACAACAGCAGTAAATGCTTTTCAGATGCGCAAACAGCTTTAAGACCTGCGGTGGTTGTCTCAACACCTGTTCGTAGCTTTGGCTTTATCACGCTGTAAGTGCTGTACTTCAGGTTAAAGGATGTGCGACAGGGGGGTGTAATTCGCAATAGATTCTTGCAAACAGGTCCTCGCCTTGCAACATGCTATGTAGGTATTATAGCCTCTAGTTCTAGTTACGCGAGGCTCATTCATGTTGCCAACTAGGATCCTTAATGTTTTGACTTTGTTCTTTGATACCGAGGATTAACGGGATTCGGATAGCTGATGCATCTTCAATCTTCCCATGCACTTGTCTTTCCACTTTCCACAAATAAGAAAATTCTGGGTGGAACAGATGCATAAACAGTTGGGATATAAAGTGTGTGGTTTTTCTGTTTACGAGGGGATTTTGGTTGTTGAGGGTTCAGTAGTTGCTGAACTAAATTTTCATCAGATTTTGGTTTTAGTAAAGTCTTGGTAGCAGCCTGATGAAAGCCAAAGTGTTCAAATCTCACCAGCAAAGCTCTCCGGAATGTGATTACAGACATCACCAACGCGATTGGGTGAAATATGAGGTTCAAATTGCAATATCTA
Source organism: Ophioderma brevispina (assembly GCA_023653785.1). Lineage (NCBI taxonomy): Eukaryota > Metazoa > Echinodermata > Ophiuroidea > Amphilepidida > Ophiodermatidae > Ophioderma > Ophioderma brevispina. Next base: position 7,414 of record JAMKCH010035330.1, on the reverse strand, counting down.
TCCGAACGCTATGGTAGTCTGAGCCAGCTTGTGTAGTAGCGGCCCCTGACCTTTATGAAGCGGAATGAAATGTAAATACAATTTACAGGAGGGCGTTTCCGCAGGATTCTCCAGATCGCCACCTTTGGCCTGATTTATCAAATTCAGACAAGGGATTAAACCACCAATGGCAATAAACCCAACTGAGACCACCACATCTTAAGTCGATTCCTGAATACCGTCATCTCAGAGGTTCTCCCCCCAAGGAATGACGAACCCAAGCTTTGTCTTCCATCTGCAGCCAGGTGTCCGAGCTGTAAATTCTTCTGTGCTTCTAGTCCAGCCAATGAGCAAACTCTGTGTTGAAAGGTAGAGTGGACATTGGTCATTCGTCTTTTGCCTCCGATTAAACCATGTTAAAGCAGTCTCCGATTTACAGTTTGACAGGAAACGTTGATTCCATACTGTCTTATACACAAACGAAGAAGACGGCTCGTTAGCATTTTAGGGGCACAGATTAGACCAGTCGGCGATCATCTCGCTGGTAGTCAATCCAGGTCGTACTGGAGATTTTCGTGGCCTCAAATGACCACCTCGCGATGATTTCTGATGATTTAAAGACAGTACTCTGTGATAGACTGAAGAAAGAAATCCGCCGACTTTGGCTTGTTTGTACCTGCCGTCGGAGTGCAAGCACCTCTTCGGGTATTGACAATGCCTTTGGGCGATGCATAGCCTAGGGAACCATCTGGATCACGTTTTTGTTCTTAAAGGTAGCAAAAATAACTCTGAAAAAACGTGGGCTCGTTGCGCACAGTCTTGGGCAGGGAAAATGAAAAAAGAACAAGAAGTCTGGCCCTTTATGCTCCCAACAAAAGGTCTTGTTACGTAATTCAAAATCTTGCATGGATTCACTTCACTGGGTAGTGGAGAGGACGCATTAGGTAATCATTACAACTACTCTGAATGAGTTACTTAGGCGTTCAAATAGCAATACGTTTTAAAGATGAGTCTGAAAGAAAGTATTCCAACTTTATGGGAACAGTGTACTATACTACTATATCTACTAGAAGAACATTTTGAAATATGAGGACATTTTGCTTTTTTATGTCTAGTCAGTGTTAAGACAGTTGTATAGAGGAGATAAAGGATATGATGTTTTTTTAGGACACTTATATGGAGAAATTTATAGAATTTTTAAGACAGTTATATGTTAAGAAAGAGAAATGGATAGATTTAACACTTAAGTGACGAAGGGGTTTTCATCCGTTGGTGCCCGGGGGGGCCTAAGGAAACAATTTTCCCGAAAGCGAAAACGAAAGAATTTTTGTACGAAGATTTATACCACATGTGATAGGGTCATCTAGTCATAAGCAACCCCAAATCAGCCAACACATTGTTTTCAAAACCCCCGCGAAAAATGGGCAAAAAGACCAGAAAATTCAAATGGCCTTGCGCGTACAGCAATTTTTTTGAAAACGTCTTTTATGTGATATTACTCTGAAGGACCCAAATTACAATATTTAACAAAAAAACGGGAGTGTTAGGAATCCTGTATTTTTAACGGGTGTGGCAAAATACACATATTTTACCATATAAAACGGGGTTTAGCAACGTTCCACAATGAAAGTGTTTGTTTTCAAGCCCCATAAAGGGTAATTATTTTTAATGGTTACTATTATTTGTTTACTTATATGTATGGTGTGAACATATATACAGAAAAAAATAATTGCTTTGGTCTTTATTTTTGTATTATTCTCAAGTTGGACTTCCGCTAGTGCCCAAGGGGGTTTCCATGGGACCTTCACTAATTAACTCATTAAACGGCTTGGCCGATTTTAAGTTTTTTGGTATGAAAGAAGAGCATTTTAAAAGTCAGACAATTACAAAAATTTTCGGCGCGAAAAAAAACCCACGCAGTTAAGCGGCCAGCGCGGAAGCGAAAAACAAATTTGGAGGGTCGAATAGGGAACCCCCCCCACTTGGTCACTTAAGTTTTTTAAGACAGTTCTACCAGTGCATAAATATAACATTAGCCATACCTTTATCGTCATTTGGGGATCATTTGACTTAGTTGGCCGGCCGTGCCCGTTGCCATTAAAAATGGGAATCCGTGGAAAGAAAAGCTGACTACTTTAATTTTTCAAAAAATACAGTTGGATAGGCTGGGCCATTATTTAACCGCATTAGATTATCTTTGAGCAAAGCAAAAGTAAAGATAATTGAAATAGGCTTTCGTGATTTCACTATGTGTAGGATAATGTTTTTTTTAAAAATTCAAAATGGCAGACACAACAGGGTCAAGATTTTTTTGACGCACCCTGTATTAATAAATATTTCTGCAATAAAACAGCCAAAATAGCGAAACAATCAACAGACAATTTGATATCTAATTTTTTCGCAAATGCAATAATTGTTTGATATTTGCAGAGGTATTGGTATGGGACTCCTCTCGTTTCAGTTCAAAATATTATTTTCGTGATTATTTCGTGGATGGAAGGCATGACATGGCTGTTGTTTGTCTTCATAGGATCAGCTGTTGGTATGACGGTCTTCCTACCACACTGAAGGGTCATTGTGCATATGGCTGGAGGAATGCTCAGTTCTGCTGGATGTGTGGTGTGTGTGTTTTAATGTGGGGTTAGTGCCGCAATATTTATGGCCAAATCTACCAAAGACATTAAAACTAAACAAGCAAAATAACACAAAGAGAGGGACAAGGGATCGGAATATTTATGGGCTAAGAATGATTTTGAAAAATGTGTCATACTATATTGGTGCGACAGCGCTTAAAAACAAGCCAAGATAATCATATTCTTCGTTGCATTTTTACGGGGGGGCTTGCTTACCAGGGCTGGATGTTATTTCCTTGTGTGTATGTAAATATCACTGCAGGTATTCCTTTACACGGCTCGTTGCTTTCAGCCACGGTGTTTAGGTACAATGCCCGGCCGGGGGTATTGCGGGACCCGAAATTCATTGAACAGACAGGGCCATCTCCGGAAAGCAGCATGTTACTCTCATTTGGAAGCTGTTTGATCCTTACTCTTACCCGGTTGAAACAACAGACCGGTATTTGGCGGTGCTATCGTTCATGGCAGGTGCTTTCATTGGAACAACCTCCTGCCAGTTATGGTATTAATCACCAATGAAGGCACACGGAGTGTTCCTGAGTTCTACAACCGGGGCACCACTTGGTATGCTGTACAGGTTCCAGGGCAGTTGCGTTTGTTTGGGAGGACCAATCACAGGTATATATCATTAGTTGCTGAACGATTGCTTATATTATTCAAAAATAAAATATTGAATTTTAAAAATATATATTAAGACTTATTATTTTTGTGGCAAAAAAGTGAAAACAAATTTCTGGGGATTTGTTCTCTAGTAGTGCGCAGCATAAGGTGAAAAAAGGGCCTTAGATTCAAACCAACCCGGGCCGGAATAAGAAATTTGCAATCATTTGCAAAAATTGATCATGGGTTTTTGGTACTTCATTAAAACACGTGATGACAAAAATAGAAAGTGATGGCAATTTGCATATACCAGCATTTTGCAAAATGGCCGCCCATTTTTAAGTTTAATAGCACTTCTATGGTGACTAAGTGTCGGAATGTATGTTGTCTGGGTCAAGAGTTCATATACCATTGCCAGAATTGTCCGAATCTGGAAATTATATACAGGCTATTTTTTTTTTTTTCAAGGATGGCAGGACATATAGTCAAAGAACGTTGTATTGTGTATTTGTAAATTATTAGTAATTAACCTAGGAAGTGATTTGGTGTCAAAATGAGTGCTTTCTGGGGTCAGGGAGCTCGTACAATGACACTATTCACAAACTGTTTTAGGTGAATATAAAGGTGATTTTTTGTGCATTTGTCACTGTTGTCCAAAGATGCCCAATAGTTTTAATACAAATACCCAAGAGTGTTAACTTACTACAATGTCAGCTCTAATGCGGCAAAGTGATAATATCTATTAACCCAGATGCTTGATAATTAATACCAATACAGATCATAGGTGAATCATCCTTGAACTTCTAACTGCGCTTTATGTCCCATATGAACGAAAATCCAAAACTTGGACTACTAGAGTAGATTCAACCATGTCGTGTAACCAGAGGAAAGTTTTGGACAGCGTCGATTAGTGGGAGAGGACCGGTAGCAAATTAAGCGAAATTATGTGGCCCGATTCACCTGTTTCATTGAACTAGATATCTGGCATTTCAATCTAGATATTGCACAGGACGTTTGATGTTCCATTTGATCCAAAACACGGGCGCTCAAAGTCAGTAACATTTCAAACTCACCTGTTACATTGAATACCACTGAAGCAAATACAAATAGTCAGAATGTTTTTAGTGTTATAAATGTAGCTTTTTAATTCACTTACGGGACTTGAATCCTTAATTAAGCAAAGAATGATTTTTCTTGCTAATCGGACAAACAATGTTTCAATAGAGATAGCATGCTTAGTGTGGGAATTTTTCAATTTCACCCAATGAAAATGCCCCTACATTCAATGACCATACCTTCGATTAAGTACTAGAGGGAAACATGGGTGAATCTACTATAAGAGGCGTTCCCTGACCCCAGGACCATTTAATTGTTCGAATTTCGGGGCCATTTTACCCTTGACATATCGAAACACAAATAATTGTTTCTATTAAAATAATACAGGCTAAATAGCAAAATTCACATGCATTTCCGACCATATGTTTTGGGTGGATACATAAAGAGTACCGCCAGTCAAAGGTCCCTGTCACATTTTGGGGGTTTTCACAATGGTAGTCATGAATAACATGACCCACCACTCATCTGGCAGTTGAGAATATGGCTGTTGAACACCCTTTGACCTATAAAAACATCCACTTTGTAATAAAAATCGTCATCCTATGTTGACCATTTTGGGAAAATAATGACCAGTATGAAAAGTCATTATCTTTTCGATTTCCCTGATAATGACAGTGTTTAAAGAGTTTTATTGAAACTCCTTGACCCAGAATTGTTTTAATTTGACAACCAAAATCATCTTCATAGGCTATATAACAAAATTAGTAAGGTTTGTGCTACATAATAATGTCAGCCATCTTGGAGAATTGGAAAATTATAGGAAAATGCAACATTTTATAGTTTTGGGAATAGCTTTATTGAACTCTTGACCCAGAAAAACATTTTTACACCCAAATTGTCTCTTAGGTGTTTTTGGATTTAAGATGGACTTACAATTTGGAAAATGGCGTCGTATGCAAATTGCACCACTTTAATTTGTAAAATTTGTCATCACATGTTTTCATGAACTCCACATCCCTAACGGTCAATTTTCGCTATGATGGACAAATGTTCTTATCCGCCCCAGAGCACTCTCTAAAAGGTTGGTGCTGCAGCACTATAGTTTCTGGCAACCCATCATATCTATACACATTGTGCAAATTCTGAATATTTTCTGGTCGTGAATATCAGGGATGTTGTACTAGAAAAACAGTTTTGAACTAAATTGTTTTAGCAATCTTTAGGTTCAATAAGCAATGAGGAAATGGGCGGTTGCCTTTAATCACGTTTTTATTGTTATTCAGGTAAAATAAATGTTGTTTTGATATCTTTGATCATATTTTTAATATAAGAATAATAATGCAGAGATTTATATAGCGCCTTATGCTATTGGCCTCTAAGCTCTTTCACAAATGGTCGCTGATTACTGTGGCCCAACCGAGGTATTAAACCAATTTTAGATATTTCAAGGGATGCAGCAGATCGGGATCAGAAGCTTTCCCTTATCAGCAAACATTACATCGAGATAACCAGCGCCGATACGGGATCAGCTTCCCAAAATGCATGGGTTTAAATCTAGACAACTAAGCGGTTAATTTCTTGGCAGGGGGAAAGTACAAGATAGCTGAATCTCACAGGGCTCCGAACGCACGCTATATAGTGGCGTGAGCCAGGATGTGTCGGTACCACCTGGGGGGCAGAGGCATTTATACCAGGGCACCTTTACATGACATCACGAAAAAGGTATGATGGGGCCATTCTGTAGGGTAGCTTAAGTGAGCTAGGGGGCTGGCAAAAGATTCTACAGGGGTAAAAATTGAAAACGTGGTCCACTGTTGGTGAATTGCATATAAAATGTTCGTATGATCAAAAGGATTAAAAAAATGGTATAGTTTGTGCTATCTCTGACATACCTTAAGGAGTTATAGCTGCAAACCCGTTATTATAGGGTCAAAGGTTAAATTTAGCTTTACAGGGGTCAAAGGGACTAAAAACGACTACGATTTTCAGTGGAAATGGTCTCATAGTGTTTGTTGAATTGTTAGTTAAAGTAAAACGGACATATTGTTTGGACCATCTGCAATGTGAAATTAAACAAGTTACGCACTCATTAGTACTCCCCCTAGACACACTATAGGGGCCTTGGGTTAATTTTGGGTGTTTGAACTTGGTAACATTACAGGTACATTGTCCAAAACTATACCTTATTTACTTGTGATTACATTACAAATAATATGAGACACATTTCACTGAAATTGAAGCGTTTTTAGATTGACCCCTGTAGAAGCTAAATTTAAACCTTTGGACTAACATTAACGGTTTCAGCTTATAACGCCATAAGGGTAAGTCAGACATAGCACAAACTATACATTTGGAATCCTTGCGTAATACGAACATTTTGGAGCAATCAACAAACATTGGACCCAACTTTCAATTTTACCCTGTATAATCTTTGCGAGACCCTAGGCTCGCTAAGCTACCCCTACAGGATGGCAATATACTTTTCGTGTATGTCATAGTAGTCTGAGGTAGCCCTGGTATAAATGCCTCTTTGCCCCCCAGGTGATACAATAAGGCCACTTTAGATGGTCTGGCTCATCCACTATACGCATTGGATGAGCATACACTGAGTCGAGCGCTTTACATGATTGAGCTATCTTGTCAGCTTAATTCCCCTAGTGCGTTTAGTGCGTACCTTTAGGCACCTTACTTGGTTCTATTTTATTTCTACCGAATAGCGCCACCGGCCTCGACTTGTATATATAAACCTCTTGAAATACGTCATGTAGAAATATAATCAATTAACAACTGTCATGGAGAAATAAATAAGAGTATGTGTGAGAAATGATCGACAGCGCGGACGTTAGCATATTATCAGAATGCTGATTTCCTCGTGATATGGACGGCCTTACGCATCGAACGCTATAGGTTGTAGAAACTCGAATGGACCCATCACATGCCGTGTATGGAAAAGCCATAAAGGCCATAACGTATTGCCGCAACGCGTTGCGAGAAAGTAGCAACGCATTGCGACCTTTCGGCAAACGAGTTGCAGTGTAGGCCAATCAAAATCATGAATCTGTGAAGTTATTTCAAAAAATAGACCAACCAACGCGCGTTGTAGATACTTTGCAACGCGTCGCAAACCTTCACAACGCGTGCCGAGC
>JAMKCH010035329.1:0-15943 GCA_023653785.1 Ophioderma brevispina | reverse complement strand
TAGTGATGTAAAATTTGTGAGATGCGTACATATAGTTGACTAGTACAAGTCAGTAGAATGGCTTGAACTTCCTCATGAGCAGAACTTATATTGCAGATACCAGGGCAGTGATATTTACATCATCAGATGCTTAACTAGCATATATAATATGTTAGTTTATTGGAAGTAATTGTAAAAGTAATGGGTGGCGATGTCCTATCACAGGTATTAATATTATTCAACTGAACGTAAGTGGTTGTGTCTCTGGTGTATACTGTCTTATTGGTTCTTGGAATTAGAATATACTCAGTGCATAGAAAGGGGCAGCACCCAGAATATCTTGAGAAGTGGCAGAAAATCAATTGGAATGACTTGGGAAGTAGTAGTAGTAAACCAAAGTTTTAAATCCAGTTTTGTCTCTGCTAACAGAGGTGGCCGGATTTGTATTTTTTTTGGTGTGTGTTTGGGTGATTATGTACAGCACTTAGATACTTTGTTCTATCACTTTATAAGTGAACATTATTATTATTTGTTATTATTATTCACCTCACATTGATAGCAAAACTGTTGTGTGAGAATTTATTGGAGCTAAAGTTAATTGACCGGATGCCCTTTCTGATGTCAATGTGCTGGATGGCTGCCATTATAGCTCTCCAGAGCCGACACGCTTGTACGTAGATCTTCTTTTTAGTTCTACCAGGGTAACCAGCTACCCTCCTCATCAGATTTCCTTAGAAACCCAATGGGGGTAGCGGTTTAGCTGCCGACAACCTGACAATGGGACATAGTACTGGTTACCAGGATACCAGTAGCAGACCCTCAAAGGAAACCTGACCTGACATCAAGAAACCTGATAGGGGTAACAGTTTAGCTGCCCAGCCCTGGGACAGGTAGTACTTACGGCGGTCCGGTAAGTACGTAATTCCTGTTTCTAAAATTGAAAAAATAAATTGAAACCAGTGTTTGAAAATTCTCAAGACTGGAATAATACCGAAAGGCATCGTGGGAAAAATGGATTCGCCCGTAGAGATTGCGTGTTAACTTTTCCGTGTCTGCGAGTACCGAAGTACCCGACAAAAACGTTCAATTTTCTCGCTAGGTTCTATAGGTTCAGACCCAATTACGATACATATTTAAAACAAAACATAGTAACGGACCCTCTGATGCCAAAACTTCCATAGAACCCCTCCGTTTTCCGGAGATATTTGAGATTTAGTTTAAAAAAAAAAAAAAAAAAAATTTTTTTTGGTGTGTGTTTGGGTGATTATGTACAGCACTTAGATACTTTGTTCTATCACTTTATAAGTGAACATTATTATTATTTGTTATTATTATTCACCTCACATTGATAGCAAAACTGTTGTGTGAGAATTTATTGGAGCTAAAGTTAATTGACCGGATGCCCTTTCTGATGTCAATGTGCTGGATGGCTGCCATTATAGCTCTCCAGAGCCGACACGCTTGTACGTAGATCTTCTTTTTAGTTCTACCAGGGTAACCAGCTACCCTCCTCATCAGATTTCCTTAGAAACCCAATGGGGGTAGCGGTTTAGCTGCCGACAACCTGACAATGGGACATAGTACTGGTTACCTGGATACCAGTAGCAGACCCTCAAAGGAAACCTGACCTGACATCAAGAAACCTGATAGGGGTAACAGTTTAGCTGCCCGGCCCTGGGACAGGTAGTACTGGTTACCAGGATAACAGTAGCAGGCCCTCCAAGGAAACCTGACCTGACAGATTCTTAATGAACTAAACCTCCCTTCAAGTAGTTAAAAGTGATTTGCATGCCAAGAAATAACAATATTAACAACTGAAATCCCTGATCTTATTTAGCTTGGTTGTATAGGAAAAATTAGAATTTTTATTATCTTCAAAGAGAAATTGACATTTTAAATCTTTTAATGAAGAACAAAATTCAGTAATTGTAATTATCTTTAAAATTGAGCAAAAACAATAGCCGAGCCACAAGTTTATTGTATATTGTAGATAGATTGGGTGCTTTTTAGGCAAAATGCACCTAAAATCTCTAATTTTGGTTGTATTTTGCCCAGTGATGCCAAATGCTCTATGATTTTTGTTAAATCTTGTATAACATTCTGATACTTTCAGCTAGGAAAGGACTAGAGAATCAACTTTATTGAGCTTTCTTCATTGGAAGTTATGAGCGAAAATGTGCCCCATTTTGGTCGACCAATATTAATTTCACACAGTACTCTATGGGGCTTACAAAATCTCGTTTTTAGCTCTCACAACAAAATGGATTGAAATATTGGTGTGAAACTTTGCAGATGGGGTTTTGAGGTGAAGGCAATTCTATTAAGATGAGAACTTTATATACTTATATCAGGTCACCCCCCTTTAAAGGTGCATTTTGTGATCCTTGGACCTTCGTTTTTGTTTATGGTTCATTATCCTTAAGAAAAGCTTATTTCAAAAATTCCAGTCGATTCTGACAGTACGTGCATTTTAATGATATGAGCAAAATGTTTGTATCAATGTGACCCATGGACCACTGTGTTGTAATTTACAGACAAAATACAAAATTACGAATTTCTTCCAGAGTAGATCAAATTTGCACATAAAATTCAGGTCCGTAGCCAGGGGGGTTCGATCGAACCCCCTAAAATTTCAAAAAAAAAAGACTGTCAAGACACCAAAACAAGAACGAAAAACAAAGAAACAACAACGCACCCCACATATTTTATCTATTACCTATTCAAGCTGTGCTATATTACGAGCAACATCTGCGAATTTAGAAACAACTTTTCCTCCCGTCCTTCTATTATCCCCCCATTTTTTTTTAATTCCTCATCCCACTATGACCACACTGCACTGTGGTGTTACTAATTCGCCCTCAGTCGATATAAATTTCATTGGATTAATCATTACAATTACTGATCGGACATCTTCCATTCACGCGTACACGGATGTACAGCTGCTGCACATCTGCGAATTTAGAAACAACTTTTCCTCCCGTCCTTCTATTATCCCCCCATTTTTTTTTAATTCCTCATCCCACTATGACCACACTGCACTGTGGTGTTACTAATTCGCCCTCAGTCGATATAAATTTCATTGGATTAATCATTACAATTACTGATCGGACATCTTCCATTCACGCGTACACGGATGTACAGCTGCTGCACAAAAAAAAAAAAAAAAAAAAAACAAAATTACGAATTTCTTCCAGAGTAGATCAAATTTGCACATAAAATTCAGGTCCGTAGCCAGGGGGGTTCGATCGAACCCCCTAAAATTTCAAAAAAAAAAGACTGTCAAGACACCAAAACAAGAACGAAAAACAAAGAAACAACAACGCACCCCACATATTTTATCTATTACCTATTCAAGCTGTGCTATATTACGAGCAACATCTGCGAATTTAGAAACAACTTTTCCTCCCGTCCTTCTATTATCCCCCCATTTTTTTTTAATTCCTCATCCCACTATGACCACACTGCACTGTGGTGTTACTAATTCGCCCTCAGTCGATATAAATTTCATTGGATTAATCATTACAATTACTGATCGGACATCTTCCATTCACGCGTACACGGATGTACAGCTGCTGCACACAACGTCCTTCGTATTAGTAAATCCAAAGTTTTAAATCCGGTTTTGTTGGGGGTGGCCGGATTCACCTCACACTGGCAGCAACTGCCCTTATTCCTTCCTTCCACATCACCCAATTCAATGCATCCTCCATCCTCAACCCAACTCTCCTACTCTCCTCCTCCACTTGCTTCTTCCATGTCTTCTTTGGACGTCCCCTCCTCCTCAAACCTCCCACCTCGAACTCAAAGGCCCTTCTTAAGGCATGCTCGTCATCCTTCCTCAGCACATGCCCATACCAACGTACACTATTCGCCTTCGCCAACTGGTCCATCGCCTCTTCCAAACCCAACATCTGCATCAAGTCCTCAGTCTTCCTCCTATCCATCAACTTCACCCCACACATCGCTCTTATCATTGCTTCTCATAATCCCCATCTCATTTTCACTCAGACACTACGTCTCGCTCCCATACAGCATCACTGATCTCCCACAACTCTTATACAGCATTCCTTTCATCTTCAAAGGATATCTTTTCCCTTGCAACAACTCCCCACATTCCCTAAACTTCACCCACCCACACCTCACTCTAGCCATCACAGCCACCTCACATCCACCACCCCCCATTTTCTAGGTCAGGACATCAGACCGTGTGCATGTCGGGTTGAGGAGCTCTTGAATCTGAGCTTTTTATATCCATTTGGAGCATACTTTCACATGCATTAAGTTGTAACATATGTCTCATAAACGAACTCGTTCACAGAGAAATTCCAGTGAAACCTCTTCTAATCAGTTTATGGAAGAAAAAGAGCCAAAATCGTCAAGATTTTCTAACATGTCGGACTCGGACAGCGATATTACTACTATGGATTCGCCTGTGGGGTCAGGCAGATATAACAAGTCCACAGTCTGCCTTTGTGAGCGATGAAAAGCATGTCACGCTTTATGCAGCCAAGTTATCAACAGCTGCAGAATGGATGGACGTTTGAAAATACTGGATTTACTAGCATGGATGCGAAGCTGGATAGTTTAGCATGAACGAAAGAAGTCAAGCAGGATGTTGAACATTCAACGCGTCGATTTGGGATCTCTTGAAAATAAAATTAAGCACGTCCTAGAAAACCAGGTTCCTAAATGAAAGGAGCTACTTCAAAAAGACGGGAACTCGAGCATGCTAAACCGAATCGGACTTACAATAGCCGTAAGTCTAAATTTGTTGTTTTTCACTGCTGTCCACAACTTCCCTGAAACACTGAAACTGTTCTCCGCGACTATCTAGTAAACACCATGAAGGTACCAAATGCTGTCAACATTTTATTTAGAAACGTTCACCGGTTACCCTCTAAAACTCGGCAGTCTAACAACCCAGCGTGTTAGTCTAAGTTTTGTCCGTATGTGGATCGAAGTGGGTGCTGAATCATACATCTCAAGATGGGTCCAAGTTTGGTGTAGCGCCCCATCTTCCAGCATCGATGCAGGCTGAGAGACGCCGCCTTATCCCCATAACTTAATAATTTAGCTGCGGAGGGCAAAACACAAATTCACACCTCTGGTAACCAAAGTGCAACGTGTTTGGTTACAGCGTCTTCTGGATGGATCTAAAAGATCATTAGTTGTCCCATGATTTTTTAGACTGCTGGTCTTCTACTTAATTATTATCATTGATTATTTGGTGCTTGATCATAACTGTTTTCCCTATGGAAAATGTGATTTATCTCCGATTGGAATATTATTAACTTCGAACTTCACTTCCCTGGCATTCGCGTGTATAGTTGATATTGATACTTTGACTTGTTACTGCACTTAATTTTTTGACGCATCTCCTTATTTGAATAGTTTTAATATTGAACCCTTTTCTGACTCTAACTCACCTCCATTGCAGTATTGTTATAAACTCCTCCTTGAACTGAACCTTGACAACTTTGACTCTCAGTATATATGCCACTCCATCGTTTTCATTTATGTACTTGAACTTTTTTTGCTATCTTAACTGTGACTCTTGGCTATATTACTTTGACGTAAAATATTGCATAAATATTATCTTCATTTATGTTCGAGTAATCGGGTTCCATAATCAGCATGCTTCTACCAAACCTTTAATAATCGCGGATATATTCCGATATTCCTCCTTGGAACTGATCTTTACTCCAATTTATTACTCCATTATTGTTCTGCAATCATGCACCTTTTAACGTTTTTGCTAGTTTTCTTGTGACTCTTGGCTTATTACTTTGACAGAAAATATCCTGTATAAATTTGTACCTAGGTTTATTGTTTCGGTCACATTAATGAGCATGCTCCAATCGAGCCTTTAAACAACTCATATTACAGCTTCTCCCTTGATATTTGACTTCTACCGATAGTTTTAAAAATCTATTTTATTCTCTAAGTTTTGTGTGGTGTGTGTTTGTGTTGTGTGTGTTTGGTTTTTTTTTTTGTTGATATTGTAAGTGGTGTGTTGTTGTTGTTGGCACTCCATGACAATCAGGTGAAAACTGTTGGGAACTTTGACGGACACATCAACCTCGCATATTATGTAATTACTGCCATTCTTTGTATCATTCCAGGTGTGTTTATACTGATTTTAGTATATTCTGACTGGATCTGTTTTAATTGTACCGGCGAACTGTTCCCTTTTAACCCTTATGTCGAAGACGATAATTTAAATTTGCTTACCTTGTTTCGACAACAGCCTTGATTATATAGAATGTTTAAGAAGTTATGCTACGGGAAAACATGCATATCTCAAATCTAGGAAGAAAGGGGGTCCAGCAAATTTGAACCATACTGAAAATGTAGACCCCCTATCACAAGCCATTCATGAAAATAATGGCTAAAAAATCACAGTGTTTCTAGACAATCTCGTATGCCGAGAGTGAAAAATCACTAATTTTACATGAAATATTGATGTTTTGAAAAACACCAATCTCGATGGTTTGTTGATGGAGAGTGGAAACGCATGAGGAACACCAATACAGTTTCTGAGTTTCTTATACTATCCTATTAAGTATAGGACTTTCACAAATTTCTTTAAATGTCATAGATTTTTTCCAAAATGTTCTTTATTTTTTATTATTGCCCGATTTCTTTGGCCAACAATGGGTAAATTAGGGAAACCACGACGTGGACTTGGTCAGCAGTTTGAAATTTTTTTTGATGACTTCACTAGAGAGGAGAGATATGGGCCCATCTTCCAAGAAAATAAATCATTGTGCTTTGACATCTATAATATAAAAACCCCACATTGTTTATATTGTTGTTTTTTTAACCTAAATCAATTCAGTGTTATCATGACATTGTAATATGTACCCTGGAGGAATCTTCAGAGTCTTAGACAGGAACCTTATAAATTTGGGTTAAAATTGATTAAAGACACCCCTAGAACTATCCAATTGTTTAAATATGTGTCAATAATTAGTGTTCTAGAACATTTTACAAGATTTAGCAAAATTGATCATTTCCATTGAAGTTCTGCATGAAAGCATTAGTTATCATATTTTCGTTGACATGATGAAAATACTGCCAAGTTAAAAACATCTAGTACGATCCCCTGCCGATGAAGCAATATGCAAATGAGCTCATTAATATGTACCAGTAGTAATGACACGGTGGGCATGGGTATTATTTGTAAGCACCGCTACCCACATGCCCGTTTCATGAAATTTTTCCATTTGGGTCCTGGTAAAAGTAACACGTTTGTTAGTAATTAACCAATCAGAGGCAAATATTTAACAACAATTGTGGAGGGTACCCTCGTTTCAAACAATTCCGAGGTTTTTGCATATACATAATTCTGTTCCTAATACTAATCCTGTCCGAACTAACTATCTCAATCAAAGTCTTTCATATAAAAAATTCACAACTTTGTTTAAAAATTCCGGAACTGGAATTTTTGTTAAACACGGTATCCTATGGCAGTTATACTATACATAGATGTTTTACTGCTTCAAACGAAAAAACCGATTCCTCTCAAACTTTGGAATTGAGCATTTTAGGGGAGTATCTTTAGTTTTATTGACTATTTTTGAATTAATACACACAATATTATATTTCAAAATCTCTGAGTCTCCTTTACTATACACAAATAATGATGCAGTGCATGGATAGTGCCATCACAACTATCTACATACGAACTTCATTATGTGTCGGATATTGGGATCGTCGTATTAGTTCACGTTTTAGTAAAGAGTCCAACAAGCAAATATGCAAATAGCTCATTAATATGCAAAAATAATTAATGATTGCACAAGTACAAGGGGTATTACTTGCATTCCAAGAAAAAAAAAAAGAACTCCACTACCCACATACATGTTTCCGCGTATTCGGATATTGGGATCTCGTATTTAGTTCACCTTTTTAGTAAAGAAGTCAATCGAGCAAATTGCAAATTATGAATGACACAATGGATGGGTATAATTGCTTGCACTGCTATCCACATACCAAATTTTGTCAAATTTGGACCTCGGATCGGGTAGAAGTACACTTTGTTAGCAAGAGCAAATCGGAGCAAAATATGCAATGCGTGCACTAATATGTACAAATAATGATGACAAAGTGCATGGTATTACTTGCACCTAACGCTACCCACATGCCAATTTTGTCGTATTTTGGATATTGAGATCTGTAGAGTTTGTGAGTTGTTGAGTGAATGAGTTTGGAAAGCAAATCTAAACCAGCCATGCATCTTCTAAGACTTCTGGACAGGTGTTCCCGTGCACTTAAAGTGACAGAGGAAATTTTACTGCAGGATACAAATTGGTCTCCTCACATTGCCCTGGATCGTCTGTAGACCACCTACCGAGATGTTTCAAGGTTTATTGGACAAAAGAAACCGTAAACCTGTTTTGACTTGCCTACTATCGTCTTCATCCCCATAGAACCCCATCTTAAATTTCTGTGTGCACGACGAAAATACTAAATCATCATCTTTTACATAAAGCGGCATATTCGCTTATCACTTCAGTCGACTAATTACATGGGTAAGCATTCCAAATTATGCAAAAAAAAAAAAAAAAACAGTTCGCCCAAAATTGGAGGCGCTTCTTCTCTTGAAATGTCCTCATTGTCTCTTTAACCTTGGATGCATCAGAATATTTTGAAGACGATACCCACTGAGAAACTTCGGACACGGGAAACAGAACTGCATTATGACAAAAAGAACGACTTGAAAAAAAACTTTAATCTGTGTCTAACATTGGCATGCATGCACTTTCCTTAACTAACCCTGCAAAGAAAGTTGAAAGTGCTCAGATAAACACTTTTGCTGCAAAACGAAGGCCAGGACATCCAAAGCGATAGGGGGGGGAAGGGGGCGAGGTAAGAAGGGATGGGGGTGGGGAGGGGGGAGTTACCTATAACATATAATAAAATATCTCGATCCTCGGACCCTAGTTCTAATGCCGTCGCGGTTTGTGAATGATGTACCTCATATTACCTTTGACCTGAATTTGACCTTTGACCTCATAAACAAATGAGGGTTTGTCATGTATATAATATCCATAAACCAACTTTGGTCCAATTGAACTTCAACTTTTTATTTCAGTTGATTTGATCAAAAAGATTTACCCAGAATACAGAATCCGATCCGAGTCCTCCAAAGTTTATACCTCTGATGAGTTCCGATTTAAACAACTGATATAAGTGTCTCTCGTTTTTGTTTTTCATGCAATGAAAATCCGTGACACATGAAATTCTGTAATTATTTCACTTTATAATTAGGCATATGTCTTCCTCATATTTTGGTCATATATATGTAGTGCAAAGGGCCAATTGGCCCTATATGTACAATTATATATGAAGCTGCTTTGTTCAGTTCGCAGAGACATAGACATTCAGGTCAATTTACATTTTTCAATTTGGACCGTCAACATTGGACCCTTTTGACCTTGGTATGTTGACCTTTGGCCTCATCTACATATGTGAGGGATCTCTACATTGCCCCACTGATCATTGTTTGGTTTTAATTATGTCAGTTGAAGGTGTAATTGCGGAGTTTACAGCCCAATGTTGTGTTTAAACTTGGTTTGTTTCACACCACCGCCAACAGACTGACGGGGATCGAACCCGCACGTGACAGACTTTATTTGTCTGTCTGTTTCAGATCAACAACTGTTTTGTTGTGCTTCATGTTTTGGTCGTTTTCGTTTGATGTTGGGTGTCTTTCGTGGCTTTGGGTTTGTTTCATATGTTTTGTGCTGGGTCGACTATCTTCACGGAGCTTTGTGGGGGGGTTTGGTTTCTTTGGTGAGTGATCTTTTTGTCGTTGTACTTATTTCTAGCTACGACAAGGGTAATATGTTATTTTAATCGCAATTGAGTGTGTGGAAAATCTTGCATTAAACAACTATACCATTATGCATGTCCAACTTCAAGTACGTGTTTTCTAGTTATATAAAGGGTGGAGCACAATGATTTTATTTCTTCCTAGGTAGGGCCCAGTCTTATCTTTGTGCCAAGAAAATTTAGTTCGTGAACCACTGCCAATCAGAAACGAGGGGCACCAAAACTTATCCGTTTTTGGCTTAATCACTATTTTAGGAGAAGAAAGCACTCCCATTTTTGCTAACTAGAAACACTTGCTGAATGAACTTTACATTTGTTTTTATTATGGTGTGCATTATTGAACGAGGGTTTCTTTGGGTGACTAAGAGCATGTTTGGTAACTTCAAGAGGTAGGTGTGAATGTGTCGACTCGGGTAAAAGGTTGAGTGTGGATGTGTTAAGTAAACCTGGGGGGTGGTATGTATGGGGGTGGTGGCACATTTTGGTTGGAGGCAATAGATATATTGTTGTGTGCTGTGGTTTGTACGGTTGTACAGTTATTCAACGGTTGGTGTTTTTGGTGTGTGTTTTTTTTTTTTTTTTTTTTTTTTTTTTTTTAATTGATTTATTGTTTTTTGTTTGTTGGGGGTTGTTTTAGTGAGGGGTTTCCTGTTATAGAATGGGTTTCATCTGGTTGGTTCGCTGTATGCTTGTTTTTTGATACCTATCATTTTTTTGTGTGTCACTTAAAGGTGTTGCCGTGCCTGGGGGTCCTGCTGTCTGGGTCCGTTGGTGGTGGTTGTTATCGTTTTGCATTTTGTTTGTTGTTTTCTCGTATATATGACTCTTAAGTCGAAAATTTAAAAGTTTTCCTTTTGTGTTGGTGCATATTAGGTCGGTTTGTTTTTTGAATACTTCTAATGAACTTTGAATAGGATGTGTATTTGTCTGTGGTCTGGGTTTCGAAGTTTTGTTTTGGGGTCATATGAGTTTTTGTATGGCGCGATTTGGTGGGGTCTTATATCACTGGTTGTTTGCTGTGTTTTGTTTGTGTTGGCGTTGATTATTTTTGTTGGTGGTGTGTGTGTTTTTTTTTTTTTTTTTTTTTTTTTAAGTGTTAATAAAATTTTGATTGTTATAAATGCTTCCTTGTGGGGACATCATACATTACCTATTATTGCATATCAGAAAGCATTTGAAAGATATAACTCTAACTTGATTGATATTGAATACTATGTTTTGTGCAATGTACCTCGTCGTGTTAGGAGTGGGGGCGTTGCTCTCTTGTACACAATTCGGTTCGTTTCGTATAAGGCAATGATTAAAACTTATTGACCACCTTCCGATGATTTGGATCATTCTAATCAAGTATTTATTGAAATGTTTAAGTTCCTGGTAATCAAAATATATTGTTGGCAATATTAGTCGTGCTCAGTCGTACAGATTTGACTGATATGTTCCTTACAGATGCGGTTGCTCACTGCCTCACCAAATTAAATGCGAAAATAACAATGTTCTTATTTTCTGGTGATTTTAATTTTGATTTGTTTACATTATAATGAATAATCATTTAATTAAGCGAATTTGTTTTCGATTTTTTTATACGCATAATATGTTTTCCCCTTATTGACAGGCCTACCATATTACCCCTCAAGTGCATCGTTAATTGACAATATTTTCACCAATGTTTTTACACACAAAATTAAATCTGGTGTTGTTATTGCTAACCTTACGATCCTTATCCTGCTACCAAATCACCAATTCATTTCCTATTAGAAATAATGATACACATAACATCAACCCATTGTTAATCAAAAAGAGTTCACAACTTTCACAATAATTTAAGTCTCGTTGATTGGAGCTTATTTCTGAATTTGAATACACCGGATGTTTGCATATGATGCATTTATTCATAAATTACTGAAATTTATAATACCCATTTTCCTGTTAGGCTCAGTGCCAATAAAAGCCAACGTCGTCGCCTTCCACAAAAGCCGTGGATTTACTTCACTATTTTACATGATTCTTTCGTAAAGAAAGCTACCCAAAAATATATAAGCCATCCAACAGAACCAATAACCGCTTATTTAGTTATCGTAATAGCTTTACCTCCTTATCATACTTCTAACGCCAGACTATACTGAAACACTTGAGGATTAATTACTCCAAACAAACGGAATTTCTAATAACATCTTGGTCGGCATAATAGACCACACTTCCATCGCTTTTAAAATAATGATTTACTTACCTCTAATCCTCAAACCATTGCTGCTAATTTGAACTCTTATTTTGTGAACATTGGTCCTGAATCACGTACATTCCTCCCACGATATCATTTCAACACTTCCTTATAAGATTAAATCCCATCCAGTTCACTAATTCTCTATCCAACTGAGGAAGCTGAATTATTTCCATTTGTAAACGGTTAAGCCTGGCGCTAGCAGTGGATGTGATGATATAAAACCGGATATTTTAAATCGTTTAAGATCAATTGCTTCGCCACTTTGCATCATATTTAATTTATCTTTAGCACCGGTTCGTTCCCCGAAAGCTTAAAATCGCGAAGGGGGGGTTTGTGCCCATTTTTAAAAGTGGTGAATGATCATTGAAATTATAGGCTATTTTCTATTTTGCCTGTTTTCTCTAAAATTCGTGACGTTTAATTTCACAAAAGGCTCTATCACTACATTACTAAATTTAATCTTTTTTTTTTTTTTTTTTTTTTTTTTTTAAAAAAAAACGATGAAAAATCAATTTGGGTTTCGCCCGAACCTTTCTACTGAACTGCCTCATTCATGCATACATAAATATTTCTGACCTCGGATGGATAAAACATACACTTGGGATTTTTTGGACCATCGAATCTTTGAATCCCATAAATTATAACATTCTCCTTTCTAAATTCTCACATTATGGTATTTCGTGGTATTGCCCTTTCGAGTGTTCACAAGTTACCTTTTCAAATAGGTCCCAATTTTGTTTCCACAATCATCATAAGTCAATCCCCTTTGAGAGATTAGTTTGTGGTGTTCTTCAAGGCTCAATTTTAGGGTCCCCTTTTGTTTATTTTATACATAAACTATATTGTTTATTCCAGTAACGATTTTAACTTTCATTTTGTATGCCGACGATACTAACATTGTTGCTTCTTATAATGAGCACAGAATCTTATTGAATCCGTTTACAATGAACTTTTAAAAGTCCACCTGGTTTAAGGCCATATGTTATCACTTAATGTCGACACAAAACAAATTAATGATTTTTAAAAATAGATTAGCACCGTCGCTATCAAGATCTTCAGTTGTCCTCGATAATAATTATATTTCTAGAGTATCCCAGTATTAAATTCCTTGGTATAATGTTAGATGAAAATTAACTGGAATCAACATTCCATGCATGTCGCAATCTCATCTCAATATTCCGGCATTCTTTACAGATTTAAACACACTTTACCAGATAATATTTTATTTTCTTTATACACAACTTTAGTTCTCCTCCCTTATCTTGCATTACTTTGGGCCGACGGCAATAATTGCAGTTTAGATTTAATTCACCGTAAACAAAAACGTAGAATGCGTTTATGGACAAACTCGCCCTTTCTTGCTCACTCACCACCGTTATTTGCTAGCCTCAAAGCGCTTACCGTTTATGATATACCAAGTATCTAAAGGCATCTTCATGTATAAATTTAAGAACAATTTACTTCCAGTTAATTTTTGCTCTGATTACTTTGTACTGTCAATGCGGTTTATAATTATGGTCCATGTCATCTTATATGTAACCGACCCCACATTTTCATACTATCAGAAGACAGGGGCCTATTTTGTGGAATGGTATTGATACTTTCCATTCGTAACTCTTTAACCATCAACACCCTTAAATCAAACTATAACATAATTTACTTCAAAGCTGCATTAGATTGATGGAATTCGTGTTTTCTGTACATCAGAGCCCATCTCCAGGCCCATGTTATCTCCACATCCCGGTTCTAGTGCTTCATGTATTTGGCGTGTTTTTTGTTCAATTGCACTACAGATCACATTTTTGCTCGCTTATATTTTTTATGACCCTGGTTCTGGACTGGTCTGGAGAAGGGTCTCTAATGGTATTTGGTTCCCAAATATTAGTTTGCCAACATACACATTTGTTTCACCTGTGTGGTCTTGTTACGTTTTGTCTTGTCTGCCCACGAAGATTCCCGTGTCCGTTACTGTTTCGTCAATCGTCGCGCACTTTAGTATCATTTCCTTTGTGGCCAAATTTTTTTTCGAGCTTTTGCTCTGTTTTGGTCAACCTTCCATACGAAAGCCGCTGTTATATTTTACTGTTTATCTGATTATGGTAATAAGAAATGAAATGAAATGAAAACTAACCTTGTCCCCAAGGTATGTGACTCTCACAGACTTCAATCTTTCCTCCTTTCCACCACCCATCCAGCCCCTTCTCAGCACATCCGCACATCAATCTCTTGCAACTTGTGTCACTTCTTTCATCTTTGTGCAATCTCCCATGGATCTTTTTTCCCACACCACACTGAGTTTGCTTTTACCCTCTTCCCAACACGCCACAAGGTCTACCTTACTCACTACCACCTCCGTCTCCACCCCGCTCACTAACACTTTGGTCTTCCCAAGGTTTACCTAGACGCATTACTTTCAAAGCCTCTTCATTTCCAAAACTTGTCCCTCAGTCCATCCATTGTCTCGCACATTAAAACCAAATCATCAGCATACAACATCTCACTCATCAAACCTTCTTTTGCACTCTCCATCACTATATCAATCACAAAATTGCAAAAAATCATGGCGAAAGTACAGAACCTTGATGCACACCTACCTTCACCTCAAACTCCTCAGACAAATCAGACCCCACTCTAACTCATGTCTTTGCTCCTTCATACAAACTCATCACTGCTCTAACCACTACTTCTGGTATCTCTCTCTTCCTCATCGCCCACTCCATCACTTTCCTCAGTACCCTATCAAATGCCTTCTCCAAGTCTACAAAACACATATACAGCTTTTTTCCCTTTAGTTCGGTATTAGAACCCTCTCCACAATTTTCATTGCATGCTCTAACAACTTCACACTCCTATATGCAGCACAACTCATTGCATCCCCTATCTCTTTAAAAATTGGAACTACCACACTCACTGCCCACTCCTCCGGCATCCCTTCTCCATCTAACACTCTCTGACACAACTCCATCATCACACCAATCTCTATCTCTCCACTCACACTAAACATCTCAGCACTCACCTCTGAGGGTCCAACTGCCTTTCCTTTTTTCATTTCTCTTATTGCCTTCACCACTTCTTCCCGACTGACCCTCTCAACTGGCCCTTCCACCACATCAACTTCTACCTTCTGATCCCACTCATTCTCCTCATTCATGATTCTCTCCATATGCTCTTTCCAGACTCTACCTCTATCTCTCTCACTTAAAATCAACTTTCCCCCTCTTCCTCCCATACATCTTCCCCCTTCGACATCTCTTCCATCCGTTGTCATTGCCTTCACTATCTTATACAACTTGTTTGGATTCTCTCTCAACTCACTCAGCCCCTTCTCTGCCTCCTCCTTCATAACCACTTTCTTTGCTCGCTTCTTTAGCCTCTTATACCTCGCTTTATTCTCTTCCGTACCATTTTTTCTCATATCCTTAAATGCATCCTTCTTTCTCACTATCACCTCCTTCACCTCTGCATTCCACCACCCCGTATCTCTCCTGTCTCTCCTACCTTTCGTTTTCCCGCACACTTCATCACATGCCTGTAACACTCCTTCTTTAAAGCACCCCCACAAATCTGACACATCAGTCCCCACAAGCTCCCCAACTCTCGTCTCAAAATTCTTTCTTGTCTCTTCTTTCAGCTTCCATACTCCCCCCTGCGATGCTCACAAAAAACAAAAACTAGTCAATACTAGTTAGGGTTAATCTGAAAATGGTGCACCAAATGCCTCCATTTGGCTTTTCATTTTACAAAATTTCTCAGATTTTCCCCCTGCGATGCTCATGCGGCTAGAAACAAAAACTAGTCAATACTAGTTAGGGTTAATTTGAAAATGGTGCACCAAATGCCTCCATTTGGCTTTTCATTTTACAAAATTTCCCAGATTTTCTCAGGGGGAACATCCCCCCTCAGACT
>JAMKCH010035328.1:0-14114 GCA_023653785.1 Ophioderma brevispina | reverse complement strand
GGGAAAGAAATGGATTTGAAGATACAAATCAGGAAGACAATGAGGAAATACGGCCTTTCATTCATATGAAAATTGATACTACTTCCGGTTAAATCAGGGGGTCTCAAATACGATCAGAACAAGCATCTTTAAACAGTTGACCTTTTATAGTATCAAATACGGGCAGGTTGATGGTCAAAACTGCAACTTTACAGGTCATGTGAATTGATAGGACTCTTTCGTTCTGTTTGTTGTATGTGGACTTCTTGTTCTGTGAATTTTTTTACCAGATTTGTAGATGTCTGTCTGAGTTGTCTGCCATGATGGAGAGGATCTAGCACGTTACTATGACCAAGGCAACAGGCTCGCACAATGGGTTCATCTGATATACGGGCTCATAGAGCAAGGTAATAATAGGAAGAATGTGGTTACACAGAGGCAAGCTTAAAGGCCCAGGAAATGCAACTGAAATGGAATTGCACGTAGTTTGTGTCAAGTCTACAGAAGGGACCATTCAATATTTGGGTTGGTGATAACATCATTTGTGGTACCATGATTTATCAGAGACTAAAAGAAAATTCCAGTTGACTGGTGGTTCCTTTGAAATCTATTCAGTACACTGGGACTGCTATGCAATAGTTTACAAAAAAATGATATAACTGGGTAGTGTATTGTTTTTTCTGGCCCTGTTATTACAATGGAAATGTCCATAAAGATGTAAATGGAATGTACCATAAAAGATTTGAGTAGGTTATCATCTCATTTCTTAGGACCTTTAAGCATTGCAAATCGGTTAACTCGGAAAAAAAAATGGAAATAGGACTGAACAGGCAAAAGCTAGGTACTTTTCTTTCCCAAATGGGACACAAACACAAGCACAAAAAAAAAGGGAATAACCCCACAAGCAGGTGTAAGCATCCAACATTGCTCAAAATGCTTTTAAGGAAAAGCTTTTAAAAACAATGGCCAAAGACTTGCTTTCCAAACATTCATGGAATGGTGTCCCCAAAGTCTTGCAAAAGCCACATAAACAGAATACAGAAAGGTTTTCATCTTAGATAGCTTCTGAAGATGTGTCACTATTAACCCCAACTTTCTGAAAGTAATACTTGTCAAGTAAAAGATAGAGCAGTGATATGTAAACAAGTCCTCCACCTTAAAGATGCATTTCGTTGATTCCAGCACCTCCGTTTTATTTTTTCACTAGATAGCCTTGAGAAAAAACTCTTTCACAAACTTTTGGGCTGACCCCGACTTGCGGTTTTTATGGTTATGAGTTGAAGATCGTTTCCACGGTCCCATAGGGCCACGGTGCTATAATGTCTGTCCGTTTACAGGACAGAAAATACAAAATGGCGAATTTCTTACACAAACGACCGAATTTGCACATAAAAATTGGCACACATGGACTACTAATGTTAACATTTTCAGATGATTGCGAAAATCTCAAATTTTGAGGTTAAGTCTGGGGGACGAGGGTGTGGATCACGAAATGCCCTGAAGCAATGTTTGAATTTCGTAAACCAGTTTAGATGAATAAACGGTCACTAATGGGTTCCCTAGATACGTAGACTTTTTGTTCTCTACCTTTATCTTTCAGAGCCATGGTGTCTTTACTATTACTATAGACCAAAAGGGAGCTGATGGAGGCCGTGCACTTAGAAGCACAATAACATTGCCGATTTGGAGGTAGGTAACCATGCTACTCTGTCTTGTTAATAAGTAGATGTTCAGATTTGCAGTGATTGTTAATGTATGTGGATAATAGATTTAAAGTCAGGGGTGGGGTAGAACGATCAACTTGATGTATGTTTGTAAGTGGATTGTATGTAAAAAACAGTTATTTGGTGTGAGAAAGGATTAAATTTCCTATTTTTAAAAAGAATAATACTTGGTCCATCCTTGGGGAACTAGTTTGATATCCGATTTGGTTGGTTAAATGAATTACACAGATAATAACCCATGTTGCCAAAAACTGAACAGCAAAGATACGGAACAACAGAAATCGCTCTTCATATATGTTAGTATTGGGCAAGGCTTATCTGCACAAAAAAATGGACCTCCAATGCTCAGAGTTTCAAGATTAGAATTAAGACCTAGAAAAATGTTTTCTTTTCAGTTAAAATTATTCAGTTCAGGACTTGGGTAATATGCGCCAAAAAGTTGCGTCATGCTTGGATCAGATGATCGAAGCAGCAAAAGTTTTTTATTGAGATAGAACTACCATGACGCAATTTTGGCAACAGTGAGTGTTGCCAAAATGATGTAAATTTTGGCAAGCAACGTCAGTCTCTAAACTACAATGTCATTGTTAAACTACTCGGTTCTTTCAGCTAATAGGGTTAAATTGATTCTTTGTATTTAGCCCAAACAAGTTAAAAAACTACGTGGTTTTTGGGGCCTCGAGGTTTGGTAATTCCCAAGGAGAAGGTAGGGGAAATTATTGGGTAAAAACACTAAACCCATAACCCTTTAATTATATCCCTAAACCTAAGGGGGAGCTTACCCTAATTAGGAATGGGAGCCATTGTGCATATATAGCCAAGTAAAAGTACCACAGACTGATACCTTGTATAGGAGTGATGCATCATCAGCAATCAAGGGTGATGTGCTATAGGTTGCATGAGTGTGAGGAGGTGATGCTTCTATGGCAACATTATACTTCAGGAATAACATATACCGTTAATTTCGAATCTAGCCGCGCGGCGTCTAAGCCGCAGGGCCTAAAAATCGCCGTATTAAGATTCAGGACCTTAACGTATAAGCCGCAACGCCAGATAAGCCGCACCAGCGGCAGCCGACTTTAGGATCGTGAATAACGTTTACATAGAGAAAAACAAAACGTATAATTATTTCATGTTATAAGCATATTTACAGTTCATTATAGGGTCGCCACATGCGACTGACTATTTTTATATTTTATAAATATTTTATAAAATATATTGTGCAATGAACATGAAAATCCATGGAAGCAAAGTCAAGAATACGGCCGAAATATTCCCATTTTCAACTCTATGGTAAGGTTGTTTTTTAGTAGTTTTACAGGCAGTGGCTATATTTTGTACAGCATCGATAGTGTAATAATAAATTGCAGAAGGACTCATATTAGGTTTGTCGGCCGCCATTTGTAGTCACTATCCTCCATGGAAGGTACGCCGGCGGAAAGCGTTACTACCAAGGAAGCGGAGGCTGTTGGATTTCGTACACGGAACTCGCAAGTCCCGAAGGATACGCTCTGGATACGGAAAACCCACTCCGACAATTACCATGATCAGCATATCATATCTTAAGTTTACCATCCCTAAGTTGCAAATCTGTTTTGTTTTATTATTTAACCTCATGTGTTGTTTAATTTTTATCTCTACATTCATTTATGTTTTTATCTAAAAACATTTATCCGTTATTAGAAGAGACTAATTTGGTTTGTCGGCACCCCTTGAATAGTAAATAGTCGCTATCCTCCATGGGAAGCGTACGCCTGCGGGAAGCGTACTACCAAGGAAGACGGGGCATGTGGATTCATACCCACAAATAAACACGTCCAAGGGACAAAATACTGGATACGGGAATCCACTCCGACAAATCCATTATTTAGCCTAATCAAGATCTAAGTGTACGTTCAATAATTTAGCAAATTGTTTTGTATTAACTTTATTGTTGTTTACTTTTTTTTCTCTACCATCATTTAGTTTTTAAAATATAACATTTATCATTTATAAGAAGGAGACGAATATGGTTTAAGGCAGGTGAAGAGGGACCAGAGGACGACATACCAGACACTGCCGATTCAGCCCTTGAGGAGGAGGTGGCGGGCCCTATTTCAAAGTGACAGCGAAGATGAAGACTTTGACGGGAATACCAAGTTTGCTTTCTAAAGCGAGAATATGAGTGTGTTCACATAAAAAAAAAAGCAAGAGTCACATCCCAGTCCCCTCCCCATGAACAACGTAAAGTCAATTTGTCCAAACCCCAATAAAGAAACTGTTCTTGCTCATTTTCCTATTTTATCATATTTCACTTTTCCTGTGGGTCTGTGGTTTCTTATTAGGTATATATTAAACTGATTAGGCTATTTTCAATTTGCAAATTTCAAGATTAAGTACCGTTTTTTTTTTTAAATTATGAATAAAACATCTTAAACTATAATTTTTAAAAAAAATCATGTCTTGTTATAATAGAGTTCAGTCCATTTTAGTAATCGTTTAGCTTCTAGCAACATATATTAAAATGCATATTTTTACAATAGCAAATTGAATATTAAGTACCAAACCCAAAAATAAAAACACACTAAAAATCTAATTTAAAAAATATCGTCTTTTTATTAATAGCGTGGTCAGTTTCTATTTGTAAGCGTTACTTCTATTTGACAAAAAAAATGGAAAACAAATGAAGAAATTCTATAACAACGGTTTTGGTGCATGTGAGTTCCCTTACTACTGGTCAAGGACAGAGAAAAAAGAAGTGAAACAACTGTAAAAATTGCTCTTTAGTTCAAAATACAAGGCAGGGTGTGGCTTAGTCATTAATATGAAGAGAGCAAAAACAAAGGACCATGTCACTAAAGAACGAGAAATTAGTCGCAACACTAAAAATAATTCGTCCCTATCTTTGACCGTTGGTCTCATCAAGAACGGACCGCCCGACGTTGCTTACCCTAGGGGATATGACAGCGATCTAAGGTGCATGCCATGAGGTCATTGACCTTTAATTGCGTTAAAACTAATACTTGAATCGTGTAACTCAGATGTGTTTAAAAAAAAAAAAAAAAGTACAAATGAAAACGTAATATTTCATTTAATAAACTCTTCATACAAGTGATATTCATTTATCACTAACACAAAACTTAAAACAGGGTTGGAAGGGGGGGGAGTTTTTTTTTAAAAAAAAGCTGCAGCATAACCTATTGCGGAGATTTTTAGTGTTAAAATACAGGGGAAACTTTACATTGCTGGCCAAGAAACCACCAAGGGTTGGTTTCGATCTTGGCTGTTCCCCGCTGGTGATGTTGAGAGTAATTACACGGTTATTGTCTGTCTGGGCGATCGAGCTGGTTCCCCGCTGATCGATGTGCGGTAATTACAACGGGATTGTCTGTGGGGCTGATCGAAATAGTGATTCATGTCTAGTCATTTGTATACAGACGATGCGCTTTCAATGCGGCTTTTAAGTTTTATATACTTAGAGTCTCAACTGGAAAGTACTTCATATTGATCAATTATCAAGGGGGCAATAATCACACAAAGGATGTTTACACACAAGTCAAGTTGGTAAATTGAGGACAATTCAGATGTCGGGGTTTAGTTTTTATAGTTGCTTTCAAGGTGGCACTCACCTTGTGGGTTTAATTTATACCTCAAACATCAACATAAGCCGCTTCGTTATAAGACGCGGCATCCTTTGAAGCTTTGAAAAACAACGTATAAGCCGCGGTTTATATTCGAAAATTACGGTAGGGGATGCTGATAAATTAATATAGTTGCAGGATAAACAGTGGCGTAGCTAGCATGTTCAGGGCCTGTGGACAAAAGACAACAATTGGGGACCCAATCTAATGCTCGAAAACTTGAATCAAAGTTCAACAAGCTCAATGAAATGAACAGAGTTTGCATATACTTTGAGATCCCCGGCCTCGAAAATCTTGAGAATTTTTCCAAAGTGTTATGAAATAGGTGTTAGAGATGACTCTATCTCTCTTCCTCTTCAGCTCCAATCGGCAAGAATTCCATACGTACCCCCTTAAAAATTCTACAATTTTTTTTTAATTTTTGGCCTTAGGGTTAGGGTATTTGTTAGTGGTAAGGCCAAACATTTTTCTTCTAATCTCTCATTTTCTTTCACATATTGGATTCCACTTGTAAAAAAATCCAAGCCTTGTTGGTTTTCTTATCAGACTTATACCAAAAACATGCCCTTCTCTGCCTTACTACACTTGTACAAAGCTCTTGTCCTTCCTCATTGGTTTAACTGTGTGTTGTTTGGGCTCCGTTCAATATTTCTGGATATCAAAGGCTTGAGAAAGTTAAAGGAAAAGAACTCGCGTCCTTATGTACAGGAAAAGGTCTTGGTCTGTGGTGCAAGTTACTTATCTTGCTAGGTTGAACTGAATTGGTATTGAAAGTTGAGGACTTGTTTTAAGTTTAATAGGCTAGGCTGCAGTTTTGTTTCAGAGTTAATGGTATGGGTCCAACATCGTTCTTAAAAGTTCTTTCACCAAAGTCTTGTAAATCGCAATAGTTTCTGCACTGGCGTGCACGAACTAATTCTTTCTTCAACTCTGTTTTTGTTAACCTTTCCGAGACTATGGGAAAAAGTATTCCGGTTGATAATCGAACTGCTACTTCTTTATTTCAGTTCAAATTGTTGTGTAAGAAACATCTTCTTGTAAACTAAGTTTTCACTTTGTTTATTACATTGTTCATGCTATGCAAAATTTGTGTTGTTGTTTGTAACATGTATGGCATTTACATTGTAATTTATTTTGTTCCATTCTGGGACAAAAATCCACGTTCCATTGTGTTTGGGCTGTACGGCCCATTTTTCGTTCCTGAGTTACTTTTGTACTTTATGCTTGTAACTAGATAAATATTATTTTATAAATAAATAAAAATAATTTGATTCATGTAGAAGTTTAAAGGGAGTCATATGGAACTTTTTCCTCGGTGGCGTAACCTGACACATTTCAGGGGGCAAGCAGATATTTAAAATTGTTAGTATTGTATAGGCCTATGTGTTTCACTGCAAAAAGGCAGTGTGCAGAAAATCACAAATTTATCGGGGGGGGGGGTCAAGGCAAGATTCAGGGGGGTGAGTGACCTCCCCCCTCTAGTGACGCACTGATTTTCTGTCCAATCTTTTTAGGGCCCTTTAATTCCGGGGCCCAATTCCATATTTCGCGGGAAATAGTGTTAGACTAATGAAAGCTTTTAGGGCTGAATGTGCCCATGTGTGCAATACGGCAAGAAGTGGGTCCCCCCCAAAATTTTAAGAGGAAAACACAAGTCATTCTTGGGGACTATCATGGGTCATTGAATCCAACTATGGCTTTAGTCTTCTGGCACCTCAGGGCATTTCTTTTTCTACAAACTTCTCAGTTAATCTCTAGAAACTTCGGGGCCCCAATTCCTCATATTTTAGAAAAACTAGTGCTAGACAGTAATGAGTAAACAGGCCGGTGTAAAGAAATTGCGTGTCCCCCATGAGCGAGGTCCTAAGTATCATAGCAACATGTACGAATTAAACCGTGACCTTGTATACCAGGCCATTTGGGACGTGCTGAAACAAACATGGAATACGCACTCAAGGGCGAACCACAC
Organism: Ophioderma brevispina; assembly: GCA_023653785.1. Taxonomy (NCBI): domain Eukaryota; kingdom Metazoa; phylum Echinodermata; class Ophiuroidea; order Amphilepidida; family Ophiodermatidae; genus Ophioderma; species Ophioderma brevispina. Next base: position 6,822 of record JAMKCH010035328.1, on the reverse strand, counting down.
AATAGACGATGGGTGGTAGGACACTCGTCACGCGGACACTGCAGTTTATGACACCGGTCTGACATTTCCCATTGGGTCAAAAAGGCTCAGAAGGGATCCAAAAATTTCAAGTACAGAATAACAGCTACCACTGCGGAGCCCATATAACAGGGTCCACTGAATCCAACGGCATATATTGGTATAGGGGCCTGCATTGGCTAATAGTAATTTTAAAAATCAGACACTGTCTCCATACATTACGGCATAAGGCCTCTCGCATATCGGTATCACATGCAGACTTGCGTTGCTTACATTGACATTGAGATGCACCTCTCGCTTACCGGTAGAAAAAGCATTCTTGAAGGTGCCCCTGAAGAAGAATAGATGTGGTATGCACTTGGGTCCTGTTTTGAAATTTTGCAAACTTATCATTTTTTGTTCTCCCTCCTCTCCTTTTTTCTTCAAACTCTTGGGGCCCCTAACCTCTCGGGGTCGTGGACTTGTCCACTCTGTCCCTATGGTAGCTACGCGCCTGAGGATAAATGATCTTTGGCTGTACCTACAGTAACAAAATGGCAACACTCTGCCAAGGAAAAAATATTCCTGCAAGTGTGCCAAAATATACCACAAGTTTACAAAATATTATAACAAAAAAATGCTTATTTTATCTTTTTTAGGTCTGAAGGATTACAGAGTCATGATAGAAGGTTAATTAGTTAAATAGACTGTTGCCATCCATTTTCTTTTGCCGAATGTAATTTTTGTGGTGCCTGCTTTAGCAGGAAGAATAATACGGGATAGATTTTTTCCCTGTGGGCTGTGGCTGTGGAACAAAGGTAACATTGCTCATTTCGCACATATTTATTGACTGATTAACTTCATACTTGGTCCAGAAGACCCAATGGCCCCAAGGCTCATAATGTGCAATACAAATGACCTTGATGACCTCTTGTGGAACTTTTGACCCATTTTGTGCAAATGCTACATCCACCAGTTTTCAAAACGAGCACTGGCCCAAAAAACTTTTTTTCAATGTGGGGATGTACACCGATTGACCTCTGATGACTCCGTGTGACCTTTGACCCATTTCATTAAAATGAAACAAGGTTAGCAATGATCATTTCTCAGAGTGTATTCGATGATTACCTTCATACTTGGTACAAGCACCACTGCCGAAGGCTCATATTGAGTTTCAACAGTTGACCTCTGTGACACCTATGTAACTCACATCACCAACTGCAACTCACACTTTGCAAACCGCAATGGCAGGTGACAAAAGCTTCTGGGGAATGAGAAAACTACATTTTGTCGCGTTCCACTGGCAGTTACAGCATTGTTTTTTTTCACGGCAGTACTTCCGGGTTCGCCAAACTTGACCTTATGCACGTCTGCCAAATTTGGAATCAAACATACATTCATTGTTTGGGAATGAACCCGGAAGTACTTTGTGGTAATGGTGCATGGTGAGAATGGACAATGCTGTTTGCATCCTCAAAGTTTTTTCTGGCTCACTGGCAGTTAGCAGGAAACAGATTTTTTTATCTTGTAAGTAAAATTATGCTTATTTTTACATAAGAAATTGTGTCCTCTGACCTTTAACCTTTAGCCTTTCTGCTTTGGCAAATTGATTGGTGCCCTTGGTGACCCCAGGAAGAAAGGAGGTCATGTGCCTTACAGAGACTCCAAGGTCACAGACTACTTCAGGTGAGTATTAAAACCACAAGAATCTCTGATGCTAGTGTATCACATTGTTAATTAACCCCTTTTGATTTTACTTTAAGAACACTATCAGTGATTTATCAGGAAGAGTCAAATATTAGAAATATCCAGGAATAGCTTAAAAGTGAAGGATAAGTTTGTAGAATTCTCATAAGTTACTTTTCCAACTGAAGAATTGACAGAAAAGGAAGAAAACGGCAGTTTTCCAAGATAAAAATTGTCATTCACTTAAGTGTGTAGTAGTGTCCGAACGGACAGTAAGGGCTAAATTTCTATTTTTCCTTATTAGGTTGCTTTGGTCTTACAACTTGAAGGGTATGTTAGGGATTACATGTACTTGTTACAGAAATGCAAAAATCTGATTTTTGACGATTTTTTCGATTTTCTGATCTAGCAAATCACTGATAGTGTCTTTTAATTATTCATAAATTTCAAAAGCCAGTCTGCATAAGTACATGTACCATTATCTTTTCAATAGAATCTCAAGAATTTTGTAGTGTATCAGAGCTGTATTGCTAGAGTTTTCTATTTCAATTTGCTAAAAAATCATGGCACATTTCACAGTAAAATCTTTATTTAGTGGTAAAAATCATAAGGAGGTAAATGCTGCAAGCCTAAATTCAAAGTTCCATAGATCATCATCATTGTACTTTTATTAAATGATCAGAGTACTGTTGCGTGTGCTCTGTGGAGAAAAAAAAAAGTTCCATAGACTAATCTGATGGCAGGCTTTGCTGCAAGGTTCCTGCATTCATACTTTGGTGTCCCAATCAATACCGGTAATCAGTGGCAATCGAAAAGAAGCTGGGACAGTGCGCACTCCATAATGTTTGGCTTATTAGTTTAGATGAGAATATTGTTAGTTCGCAGGATGCTTGCTAAAGCGCAGGATTTGTACCAAATTTAACAATTTTGTACACATAAAGACCTGGCTGTGCCATTTGGTTTAACTATAGCAACAGCAATTTAGAATACTGAAGGACATTCTCAAAATTGAGTGATTTCAAGACATTGTACTAATTCCAAATAAGTAAATATTATATAGAAGCTCGGAGAAACTGGCGAGCACAGAACTAAATAAAGACGAAAAATACACGGTCTCGAACCCGGAGCTTCTCGCTTTCTAGGCGTGAGAAATACCACTGGGCCACAGAGGGCTGTGTTAATGTGGATACCAGTGAACGAGCACTAATGTATTTCAGTCTTTATTGCAGAGTTTCAAGCGGCCGTAATTATATTTTTTGTATTATAGAATGGGAGGGCCTTATATGCATGATTCTAGCAGAATCTATGACGAAGCGAAACTCAATTCAATGCCCGCGAGGATCAAGTAAATGATACAATTCCAAATAAGGTTAGTTTGTATGTATATGTATAAAGATTCAGCAAGAGGTTTTCCATAGAGGTTTTCTGCCTGACTGATCAGATTTAAATTCATTGTTATCTTTACACAGGACTCCCTTGGTGGCAACTCTTACACAGTATTATTCTCTGTGGTTTCTCCTGCTGATACTGCCTACAATGACACATTTAACACATTGCAGCATGCCCAATACTGTAAGAATATACAGAATTCAGTCAGGAAGAATGTGGTGAGTACATATCGGAACGGTATATTAAACGTTTATTATGAGAAAAGAAATATAATTGGACAAAAATCACGCATTGATATTTGTCTTTGCACAGTGCGTATGTTAATGTGCATACGCGGTGTGCTTAGAACGTTTACGAGTGACATTGGATTAATTCATTTTTTGGGCGGGTGTGTACATTTTTTTGTTTGGAATATTACTGCATTGGATTTCACGCCCTATTCAGATTTTTAAAAAAATTGTCAGCTGTAATAAGTTAATGAATTAGGTTAATGTCTGTATATTTTTAGTTTCTCATGCATTGGCAAAAATCAATGCACTTGTGTCAGTTTGACCAGACTCATAATGGCACTTACCCCTGAGGGGCTTGTGCCATTATTTGTCGTCAAACTGAGTGCGTGTGCGTTGATTTTTGCCAATGCACTCAAAGCTAAAAATATGCAGACATTAACCTGTAATTATTAAATTTTGGCTAGCTTTTGAAAAGGTTGAACTAGGGTGATGGCATTGTAGTCTCTTGAGCATGGTGAACCACACCCTGTTTATACTACTATCTTGTCTGAAGTATGGAGTGAATACTATACAAATATTGACTGTCCATGAGGGAAATAGTCAAATCTATTGCCCTGAGGTGATCTCGAGGCCGTACTATTTTCCCGAAGCGGAGCTGAGGGAAAATAGTACGGTCTCGAGATCACCGAGGATCAATAGATTTGACTTTGGCCCGAATAAAGGGCAGTTAATATTTGTTTTATATACCTCATAGATAGCTCCTTTATGCTGCAGTAACGAGACTACAGCAAGAGCAGAAAATTACTATACTGGTCCAAGAAATTACTATACCAGTCCAAAAAATTACTATACCGGGCAGGAAGTTACTATACCGGGCAGAAAAGGTACTATACGCGTTTTATGTGAAAATAGTGAAACTATACCATGTCATGTGACTTTCATTTACCCAATCAGATGACAAGGATCTATCTATGAGGTATATAAATGCGCATATACCCAGTGCTACCTGAAGTTGCAGCATGTTTGTGCTTTGATGTAAATGCGCACTTAAAGTCAGTATATTTTTTGGAACAATGAATTCATGGTACAACAAGATGTTGTAATATGTTGTTATGACTTTATGTCTGTAGGATGACAGTGGCCGTTTGATGAATGAATTGCGGGATGAGATTGCTCGTTTGAGAGACAAGATCGCCTCTAGTGGTCTTACTGATGGTAACAGCAAGGAAGATGTAGCACAAATGCAGGTTAGTAAACTGGTCAACTCAACCCGATGTAACTGAAATGAATGAATATGAGGCAATTTCTTGCATCCATGAGTACTTTCTGTTACACAATGCCTTGTGTATTCCCTAGTCCTACTTTTTGAAACTCCAGCCATTGTGTGCTAGACATGGTGCAATGATTACATAATAGACATTTTACCAGTGCCCTATGAATGAAGTTATGCTTGTTACATTGAATTTAAATAGCATTAGTATTTAAATGAAACATTCAATACTACTTTGAAAAGACTGTTTGCCACTTTAAAACTGGGTTGTAGCTGTTTTGCTGGTTCGTTTCCTCATGTTTTCCTATTCACTAGACGTGGAGTATCAGATCCTCATGTCACAGCGCATCAATCAGCAAGTATGGTTCACTCTGTAGCAAAAGAAGTAGGGGCTGAAATGAAGATATCTAGCACTGTCTTTTCAGCATGGTGCATTATGGTATAATTCAGGTGTCATGAGTGTCAATTGAAAAAAAATTATACTGTGTAGCAAGGAAGCAGAAAAGTCGGCCACCCCTCTGTGACTAAATTAGGTGCTAGGACAACTTGCATATTTTAAAATGGATTTCATTTAATTACTGTCCATTCCCTTTATTCCCTAGTTATAATGATATCTGGGTGTGGAATTTTAATTTGCTGTGGAGAACAAGTTACAAATCAGTACACTGAACTTATTTCCTTTACCCCAAGTTTGACTGAAAATATATGCATTTCACTTCTTAGAAGTGGAATGCCCCAAAATTACCTTTAGCACCCTAAAAGAAAAAGGACTCGACCAGTTCTAACCCAGGTCCGACACACCCTGTCGACCTAACTCTTTCCTCAATTCCGTTTTGGCTGGCTGTCCGTACAAGACAGGCCATGCATTGTTGGCTGTCAAATTTATCTGAGATATTGATACTGGACGGATTATCGTCTCAAAGGGAGTACTCCCTACTACTATACCATAACTATCTGGATCTATTAGTGGATATATTTGGATTTAAAGCGCTCTATCTGGTCGGAATATGCGGAGATTTTCACGCCCGTCGAGAGCTTTTTTATGTTCCTTTTTGCCGCGTTTGCGGGTCATGTGATTTGTATAGCGGGAAATAAGGTACACACAGGCACCCTTGCCGCACGTGTCGCGTGCTTTGGATGCCTTCCTTCTTGTTAGCCTGTTTTTCTCTCTGTTTCTTTTAGTTGTTATACTATCAATAAAACAGTTTTCTTTTCGGTGGCATTGTCTATTATTTTATTGTTTATAAGCTCGTTGTATTTTCAGTAAAATATGTGAACAACTGACTCTGTTACCGCGACGGTATCTTTGTCTCCACGTTGGCGGGCCGGGTCTTACCGCGGCACGGGGTTACTGCGTCCCCCCTATTCCCCGGCGTTGCTCTAGCTTCTGCATGTAGGGATCCCCCATCTCTTCTGGATGGGTGTGCTTTAGGGGATCCTACCCGGCCGGTGCGGGGCCTAGCCCCCTTGGCCTGGCGGGGGTCGCATCCTGCGGGCTATAGCTTGCACTTCATCACTCGGGCCCAGACCTTAGCCTTTGTGCACACTGCCCCCTGCTCCGAGGGGGTGCTTGTCGCTGCTCGGTCCCTTCGGAGCTTAGGGATAGCCTTGGGCCTGCCTGCTACCCTCCCATGGGGCTAAGTCAGCTCTGGTCGCCGGCGCTTCCGTCCCTGCCGCTGTTGGGGCTGGACAGTTGCTGCCACCGTAGCCTAGCTTCTTTGCGGTGCTAATCCTGGCCCGTTCTGTGCGCACATCAGGGACTTGAGAGCCTCTGGTCCTCTGCCAGTGAGGCGGCTAGGCCATCTAGCCTTGGCGGTCCTGGCTCTTAGGCCTCTGGCTGTTGGCTTACTGCTACCTAGCCTATCCGCTGTCTCCCTTGGGACTTGGCACTTGGCAATGAGGCAGCTTCGCTGCTCCCATCTTGGGATCAGCTGACCTAGCGTCGCTCCCGTGCCGGGCCTAGTGACCGTTGCCGTCTGGCGTTCGTCTCTGTTCCCCCTTGGGGGTCAAGACCTTGTATCACGCATTGGCTTGATACTGGTCTTTGGTCTTTATCCCCCCGACTTCCTTGGGAGGTCGTGGCCTATAGCCTTGGTGGTCCTTTGGCCTCCGCCGTTGGCTTTCGTCGCCAGCCTTCGCTACTCGACTTAGACCCTTCAGCTCCATTCGGGGTAAGCTAGCTGGGGCCCTGTTTCTTTCCATGCAGCGTGGCTGGAAGCCCTTGTCACGGGCCTACCGTGCCTATCCTGG
>JAMKCH010035327.1:0-50345 GCA_023653785.1 Ophioderma brevispina | reverse complement strand
ACAGGAATAATCCTCGGGATATCGTAAATACAGAAAAATTACAGTTGACCCTATCCGGGACCCAGGGGTCACCTTATAGAGGTGAAAACATCAAATCCCTGACATGCTTGGATTGAGTTGAAACTCAATAATATTGATCCTTGTAAAGTTGTTAACACGTAAAAATACATTTAATGACATTTGTGACATATTGGTGAAGTTACAGGGGTCAAAGGTCAAGTCACCTCAAGGGGTCATTAAGGGGATCACCATCCATTCCCAATACGGCCGTCTTGTAAATTAGATCTGTTCACAGGTCTAGTTCATTCTGGGCTACCACCACTGGCGAGTGCCAAATTATGTAAAACGTTTTTCTATGGAGTGTGAACTGCGCACTATGATCATTGCGATTTATTCCGTATTGAAATACGTGTTTACATAATTTGGCACTCGACGACCCTCCTACTTCTAGCCCAAGTCCGCCAAAGTGTTAATATATCGAGCAGTATCAGGCGCGGATCCAGGGAGGGGACGGAGGGGGCGCGCGCCTCCCGGTAATTCTGCAAAATCTTGCAAAATCAGCCCATTTTGGACAAGTTTCAGCTTTCAGCCCCCCCCCCCCGGTAATTTTGACGTTTTTCAAATCCTGGATCCGCCCCTGAGTATGCCACAAATTAATGTATCTGAAATGATCTCAAATATTTGCTCAGCCTCTGTCGCAATACTGGTAAATAGCATGTCGATGTCCGAAAGCAATCTCTTATACACCAGTTAACATCCTACGTCACTTCTTTTGTTGCCTGCGAATCCATTCCTGCGAATCGTTATGGCCCATAGTATTAAAACTATACAACAGATACAATTGCCCAGTGTGTAACAGTCAGGCCGACCTATTCAAGATACCAGGCCCTAACATGTTTACAAACATTGCTGTTAACTGGTCTATAGCTCGCGCCTTTCTGGCACGGACAATAACTCAGGGGGTCCAAAGACGATCGGAGCAAGCATTTTTAATGCATAACACTATGCTTACCTTCATGTATACTGAATTAAAATTTGTAATTTATATTCTCATAAAAGAGTAATTTTCAAAAATAACAATTTGGTTTTTATGGGTATTTCAAAAAATAATATTTTATTATTGTAAAAAATAGATAAAATAATAAATTTTATTCAATACCTTTTCACAGGAATACCAATGAGATTTTCCGGAGTTATTCTCTTGGGTAGTCTTGGAGATCATTTTGAAAAGTACTACGCAATAGCCAATGGTCTCGCCTTTATTGGATCTTCTGTAGGAATTATGATGTTTGCTCCTCTTACACAGTTACTACTCGACTCTTACGGATGGAAGGGAACCATGATTATTATAGGCGGTATCTCTTCAAACATTATTGTTTGCGGAGCGGTATTCAACTTACGAGATAAACATGCCAACAATGACGGCTACACAGAATTGAGTGCCACGCAATATTCACCTGAAAATGGAAACAAACGGAACTTTCTACGGAAAACGATCATTAGTGTCTTCAACCGTATCGGCAAAGTGTTTAATTTTGACTATTTTCAAGAACCACTTTTCATGGGCATATTTGTAGCAGAATTTGCCTACAGTTACAGCTGGACGGGTTGGGTTACTTACCTCGTACCATATGCGCTATTTCAAGGCTTGGCGCCATATTTTGCAACTTCTTTAGCCACTGCAGGGGGTATCGGATATTTAATAGGAAGCATACTTTTACCTCTGATACTAAATAGACAATTTGATCCAAGATATATCTGCGTATGTGGACTGATTATATCCGGCTCTGCTTTATTACTTTACCCTTTCTTTGATACTCTTCCAAAGCTTGCGATTATATCATTCATATATGGATTATCGATTCCCAGCTTTTTGTCTCTTTTCTCAATCTGCAAAAATCTAACAACCCTTTGACTCAAAGTATTGCATGGACTGTCTTATCATCGTGTCTTGGAAAATATTGCCGGATTCCTTACAGTAAGGTCCATGTTATTCCCAAATCGCTAGGGTTCGATGCAACACAACAACTTTTTTATTATACCGTCTCTGCATAAAAAATTAGAATAATCTCGCGGGGGGGGGGGGGGCGGGGTGTTAAGACACTTCGGGGTCGCCTGGGCACCCATCACGCACATTCATTATTATCATCGAACGGGCGCCCTATGCTCTGCCCCCTTCTCCAATGTTGCAAGAGCCACGTTTCTACTAAGGTACGGTAACGGTTACTCCAACAACTAGACGATGTGACTTTATTTTATGTTTTTTTCGCGCCCTTTTTGGTGTAAGAGAGAGCTGAAAAACTGACGGGCAAAAAAAAACCTATACTTTTCATTGTGACATTTCGTTGTGATTTTTTGCTGTAACGTTTGTTTCAAATTAACTATAATTTCGCGGTTCTCAGCTTTAGCGATTTGCGCGGGGGTTGTCGTTCCGTACGGAACCTTATCAGACGTGACCTGTAGTGTTAGTAAACTTTTGTCACCTACCTAGGGCCCCTGTTTAAATACCCCAGGGGCCCTTTGCAACTATAAGTCCACTTTATTGACCTCCCCAGAGTCCAAGGTCCTAACTGCCACAGTGTCCCTTCTCAACTACACAAGATCCCCGGTTCATCTGTCTCAGAGCCACTTCCCAGCTGCCACCGAGCATCCTTCTCAAGTGACTAAGATTCTCATCTAACACAGGTGCCCTTTCCCAACTAACCCAAATATGGCCAATTCCCAAATACTCATGGGTCTCTTTCCAGAAAACATATCTTTTCTGAACTAACCCAGATTCCCATCTATCCACACAGCATAAGCAAAATTATTTAAATTCTATATATTAGTTAGCAAGAAATAAACATTGTCAATTATGACAATAAACAGTATAGGCCCATAGCAGGGAAGCCCCATGGAGCAGAGCACTTAAGTGGCCAAGGACAATAACATTATTGTAATGCATGCATCTCCATATCCCGCAACACAATATGGGACCTTGATGATCACATCTGTTATTCTGCTATATGCCTGTGTATACGGGATAATTTGACACTGTGTATTATGGGATATTGAATTTGATTACTTGATTGTTCTGCAAACCATTAAGTCGCCACAAATTAGGTGATAAGCTTTATGAGATTAGAATATTTAATCTATTTCACCATATCCCATAACACAATAGATGAGACCTAAGACTGCATGTACAAATTGTGATATTACACTTTTTTACCAGCATTAGTTTGGATAATTTGACACAATGTATTATGGGGTATTGGATTTGATAGATTGATTCTTCCACATTCTTTAGTCCACAATGCAAGTTGAAACCATCCCGCAAAAAAGGTAATATTCTGGTCCAATTAAAAAAAACAACAACTTATATTCTTCTTCAGTTATACATCTAAAATGTTCTCTGCTATAAAGCATCCCCAAATGCCTTCAGTTTCCCAATAGTTTATATTTTATTCATCCCTCTCTCTCCGAGCACAATCATTATATGATTCCTCAATATGACACCCCCCCCCCCCCCCCCATTTAGGAACATGGAATATTCCACATTGGCAAGTCTCTAGATGTACTTCATTTCTTGAAATAACTTGCCTCAGGATTCATCCAAAAATCTACCTTTTTTGGTCCTTTCTCCACCAAAACACAACACAAGCCTTTGGGCCCTGGAAAAGACTTCAACACATAACATACTCAATTTATAGCCCAAATTCTGCTCCCTCTAACCAAAACCGTCGACAGAAGTTCAATTTTCACTCACAATGCAAAAGGCAGTACCTAGCCCCAATACATGCACACTTACTGTCTTCTGTCGCCACATTTTTGGACCTTCAAAAGTAGACCAATTCCAATATACAGACTAACGTCTGATAATAATACCAACATAGTCTTATCAAGCACGCTTGCTAAATGCTACCAGCTGGATATTGTGACTGATAGATCAGGAAAGGTTCTGCAAGTGATTTATGGCCAGATTTTATGTGGTCTGTCATTGAACTTCTGTAATAGTTTGCCTGCCAGAAAACAACAGAGGGCGTCCTGAATGTCAACAAGTGACATCATAGGTAACATCATCTATACACAGTAAAAATCTAACTAAACGCTCATTGGAACCATATGACAATATGAACCGATGACAATTTCAAAATTCGAAATGGGATATGGACATTCCCAGAGTCATCGTTGGTTACCTCAATTATCTAATTAGTGCATCTCTTTTTACGATTTTCATTGTGGAAATTCCCATGCACTTTTGATTTCCTAATGGGAAATTACATGCAATTTTTGGATTTCACTATGGGAATTCCCATATATTTTTGGAGAATGGTGTGGGAATTCCCGCTGTCGTCTTTGAGGGTATATGGATAATTTCTAAAAATAGCTTATTATTGTGCGTTTGGCCGCCCTACAGCTCCCAAATATACAACAGGATCTCTCTATATAAGTTTTGTCCTTTGAGTTTTAAGTATACACCCAATGGCAGACTATAATGTTGGTTATCCTGTATCCTATAATGATATCGTAATAGCATCATTATAAACTTTTTTTTCACTTTTGTTTTTCAGGATGGATTTATGACGTCACCAAAAGTTACGATATTTCATTTTTGACACTAGGAGGGGTTCAACTAGCTGCAGCAGTTATCATGGGCATTCTGTCAGTTCTACAACAAAACAAAGATAAAGATAATCCTTAATTGGATTGGATACGCGCGCAACATTTTAAAATAATATTGACGCTTTTCCTCTTTATTAAAGGTCCATGGCCCAATCGCTAATAGCCTCGTCCCCAGAAGGCCCAGATGTTACCGGAAGTGGTCAACATTTTGGTATCAGAAGAAAGCTACTATTTTTCTCATTTACCCTGTGAAATCTTAGAGCCAAAAGATCTTTGGTTTGTGGAAGTTATGAGCGAAAATGTGTCCCGTTTTGGTCGACCAATATTAATTTTACACAGTACTCTATGGGTCTTACAAAATCAAACGGATTGAAATATCGACGCGAAACTTTACAGATGGGGTTTTGGAGTGAAGGCCACTCTACCAAGATGAAAACTTCATATCCTTAAATCGGGCCATTTCCCTTATAAGTTTTGAGAGGAACACTCCAAGGAATCATAAACGTCACAGTCGGGAGTTGGAGGGTACGAATCCCGACTGGGTCATACCAAACAATGGTGTTGGAATGGAGTAGGAAGTTAAACACACAAAGATACTGGTGAACTAACGCCTACTGTAACTTTTACTGTATTCAGCAGACGTTATAGGGTTATGGTAACAGAAGTAGGTCAAGTTGTTAGAGGAAGTAGACCGTTTTCCAGCCGTCCCTGAAAAATCTAGTATTTTCCCACATCGATTTGAATCCCGTCCGTGGAAAAATAGCGTTCACCGCTCAAATATGAGGTAGCATGCAAAATAATATGACAATGAGACTAATCATGTTCAAAACAACTTCTGTTGGTAAGTTGTTGCATTCGCGTAGGTCACTATAATTACGTCCATGTTTAGGTGAACAAGTGCTTGAGCTTGCGCAGTGGTACCTTTTTACGTGAAATTAAAAATCGTATACGTAAATGCCGAGGAATAGCAAAGGAAAAACATTCGAGGGCCTATATTAACGACAACTGGTGGAATTTTCGATCGTAACACTGCCGCCAGCCTGACGATTTACCATTCTTTTGAGTTCGATAAATCTTTAAAAAAATCAAACCATACAGGGAGCAGGCCAGGAAAGCCTCAAAAGAACACGAGGAGATTTTTCTGAGGATAAAAATGTCTATTTGACAAATAAGTAGAAAAGGAAACCAAAAACGTTGTTTTAACTTGCCTGTTGTCAGAACCGGTGTGAAAGGAGATATGGTCAGGGATCCTAAATAAATCGCGATAGGACACTCGATGAACGAAGTGGAGGCATACTGCATGAAATATGGGACTCAGGGATCGCCGGCCGTACGCGGCGCTGTGCCGCTATGTCATTCCTGGTTATACGTCATACTGCATAAATTAGGAGGCTATTACGTGACTCATCGAAAATGGTGGCGCTATTACTATCGATATCGAATCGTCTATGGGCATTTTGTACGCAGTTTCAACCGCCTGATATGGTCCGGCAGGAACCATAGTCCGGGCCCCAGACGACAACGGAATAAAGCGTGAAACTAATGTTGCGTGAAGAGTCAACTGAATCGAGTGCCCTATTCTTCGCCGTTGTAGGTGGACTGTGAGTCCGGAGTAATATCTCCTGCCACACCTGCCATATATAGTGGAGGAGCTGGGACCCAGGTCGAACATCATCGTTTACCCCTCACTACAGAAAGGGTTTGACACCTTTGGTAGTTAGTATGGACCCTCTATATCAACACTAGGTATGTAGTACTCTCAAATTGTGGTGTCACTTTTTCAATAGGGGCCAATTTAAGTTTACACAGGGGTCAAACTTTTAAAATGCTCCAATCATGTTGAAATGTGTGCCATATTGTCCATCTAGTCATAAGGATTCAAAAAATGTATAGTTTGTACCATCTATGACCAATGGTTTTGGATTTATAGGGTAAAATGGCTAAAATGGTAAAAAGGTCAATTTCTATATGTACAGGGGTCAAAATCAGAAGTTGCTCCAATTTTGTTGAAAATTGATAGAAGTTGTTCATCTAGCTTAATGCGTCAAAATAAGGAATAGTTTGTACCATCTGCAGTGTATAGTTATGTTATGCGACAAAATAGGTCATAGGGCACCATAATCCAATTGGCGTTGACCTTCTTTGACCCATATCTCCGTAAGAAAACATTTAACACAATCAAAACTATACTTTTTGGGAGTCATCTTACCTCAGGCAATAATTTGCAAGTATTTAAAATATAATCAGATTAACTTTTAATGTTGACCCCTGTACAAATTGAGATCGACCTTTTTTTACCATTTTAGCCATTTTTACCCTTTAACTCCAAAACCAATGGTCGTAGGTGGTACAAACTATATATTTTTTGAATCCTTATGATTAGATGGACAATATGGCATACATTTCAACATGATTGGGGCATTTTAAAAGTTTGACCCCTGTGTAAATTTAAATTGGCCCCTATTGATGTAGAGGGTCCATACTAACTACCAAAGGTGTCAAACCTTTTCTGTAGTGGGAGGTAAACGAATTCCTTAAATAAGGCCCCTATGATATTCTGCTCCTGCTCTAATAGAAAACCATGCTTGGAAGTTCTGCCGTACACGACAAAATAACAAATCACCTTCGTATTACAAAAGAATGCAACAAATTCGATTTCGAAAAGAATCGGGGCGGAGTTTTCTTGAAATGTCCTAATGTCTCTTTGTAGTGTAGTATGGTGTGTAGGATTTTCATGCTAAAATTGATTTTGTTGTTGTTTGGGTTTCAATAGGGCCTAGACTGTCAGAAAATGATGGAGTTCAAATTTTCAGACTGCTTCCCCCATCCTCAAGGGGGTCAATTTTAGTACAGGGAAAAATTGAAATCGAGACATATTGTGTTTTAATGTACACTAACGTGTTCGTCTCCTTATAAGGATTAAAAAGTATATATTTGCCTAGGTTCCAACCTTTAGTTAAAGCTGCATAGCCCCGAAACGGTTCAAGGTCATCGGGGGGGGGGGGTAAATGCTCAGATGTTGTTGAAAGTGGTGCCAAATTATTCCTCTTGTCATACTGAAACAGAAAATGAATTAACTGATTTAATAGCAGAATTTGCAACATCCAGGAAAATTCTTGATGACCCTTTGATACGTTTTGCTATGTAATTATCCAACCAAATGGCACACACTGTAAAATAGTACACTTTTGGATTTTGAGAAAATAAAATTTTACCCCAGGATGACCTTGAACCATAATAAGGCTATACCGTTTTAACTGAAGGTTGGCAATACTTGTACATTAAACAGTTAACTCGATTTCAAATTTCCCCCTGTACTAACATTTCCACCCCTTGGAGAAGGGGGCAGCAGTAACATACCCAAAATTGGAAGTTATTGATTGACTATAAAAAATAATGAACACATGAGGCGGGATCAGGGTCATAACCAGTGGTCATAACTCGGAGATCGTTCGTTCGGGGAAAGGCGAAATGAAGAGCATACGGTCATACATGTAGCTCTGATGAAACTTAAAATTCAAGAGCATTATGGTCGTAGCTCGGGTGAAAACTTGGATGAAAGTACGGGTGAAGAAAGCTCGGATGAAAGTACGGGTGAAAGCTCGGATGAAAGTTCGGATGAAAGCTCGAATGAAAGTTCGAATAAGCTCGGATGGAAGTTCGGAATCAAGTTCGGAATAGGGTCATAGCTCAAGAGCATATACGGTCACAGCTTGGATGAGAATTCTGATTCAAGAGCATAATGGTGGTAGCTCGCACGGTCTACATCCGAGCATACATGGTATGCTCCGATTGATCCTCTGGTAGATTCACTGAATGATGCTCTGATGTAGATTCTCTAATTGATTCTGTGTTGGGTTTTTTTTCAGCTTATACGTGCCTTTTGAGAATTATGTGTTTAACTGGAGTTACTAGACATTTCGGAAATTATTTTCACCCGATATGCACTCGCGTTCGCAAGTGTTCTAGGCTACGCACGAGCGAGTTTTTACAGATTCGCAAGTTTTCTAGGCTACGCACGCAGTACGCAAGTGTTCTATTGTATGCACATGCGTTTGCAAGTGTTTTAGGGTATACACGCGTGTTAGCAAGTGTAATAGTGTACGCATTTGTGTAAGTGTTTGCAGGTACGCACGTGTGCTCGAATGTGTTGCAGGGTACGCACGCGTGCTATCAAGTGTAATATTGTCAATATTCAAATTTCCCTCCAAAACAATTTACATTAAAATAAAAGAATTAAGTCACGCATGGGAGACAGTCTTTTATTTCATTCGATTGTGTTATTCAATAATTACAACAATCAATAACCATTCATACACTGTAAATAAATTCATCACGAATGAAGCATTTGTCACTTACCTGCTCACTTTTTTATAGCAAAATTAAGACGTTCAACAAAACTCATATCTTCAGTTTGAAATATCCTATAAACACAAACTAAAATTCTCTAAACGCCTGAAATGTTCTTAGAATATTTAGCAATTTGTTTTCATTTTTGCAGTAAAAATGGGATAGCCTATAATATATAAGAGTGTTCAATCCCATTACAGGAGAGCGTGAAATAAATTTCAAAGTGTAGACCTCTAGAAAGGCAACCGATATGTAGTGGTTGAGCACTCTCGACTATTTGGGAAGTACAGACCCATGCTGGAAATGTCTTTAGTCGTGACACCATAACTTGTATATACATACATACACGTTTTTTGGTTAAGACACGACCACGTGACATCATCCGTCTGAAGATCAGATACCGAGTGATCATAAGGGAGGGTATACCGTGAAACTCAGAATAACGATTGCCATTCAGATTCAATTTATTCAGATTCAGATTCAATTTATTCAGCATAACATATCGTACGTGACAGAAATGTGTAATACAGTATATTATATATACATAAAGTATCAATTGTAAACTGTACTAAGATGAACAGGTGAGGGATATGATCTGCTAGGACCAGTAGTGGACAACCCGATAGGGCTTATGGATATTGCTGGCCCTGGAATACATACAAGTAAAATATACTCAATATTACAATAACGATACAAGTAAGGGATGATATAGAATATTATATAGGTAAATATACATAACAAAAAAACAAACAAAACCAAACAATATATCTAAGCTAAACAAACACTTAACGGGAATACAGGATACGGGAATTTGGACAAGAAGGACAGACTTTTCAACATGTCTTCCTGGGGTATGTAATACTATTGCATAATGAGGAAGCAGAGGTAGAGGTGAAGAAAAAGTAAGGAATAGAGATAGAAATGAGATGAAGAATAAAGTGAGGAGAGAAATAAGGACTTGGGGAGAAATGTACTGGTTGATGAATTTTTGTTTCAGTTGAGCTTTAAAAGTATTTCTGTTTGTAATTGTTGTGATGGATTCTGGAAGATCATTCCAAAGTTTTGCCCCGTGATACTGAATAAAGTGCTTTTTATAGGAAGATTTTGGGAGGGGAAGATGACGTTTGTCGGCTTGTCTGGTGTTATAGCTGTGGATTTGTCTGTTTGTGCACGTGGTAAAGTAATTGCTGCAGTTCGGGTAGACGTTTCATATAGAAGTCCCATGGATGCAAATGAGGTATTACAATTGATTCCGTCATGCGCTGTATGGCGTTGTGCAGTAGCGCTTGACGGAATGAATGGCAATACCTCATTTGCAACAGTGGGACTTCTATATGAAACACCTACCGAAGTTCGGAGGTAAACGATTGTTGTGATAGTCAAACATGAAGTTGGTTGAGGTCCTCTAATTTAAGTGTTTTCAGTGAGTGAAATAATGGCAAAGTGTGAGTTCTGGGGGAAGAGTTTGTGATAGTGCGAATGGCCCATTTTCTGTGTGATGTTTAGTTTGGTGAGTCGTGAATGATAGTTGGAGGCCCAGATGATGTTACAGTAGCTAAGGTGTGGGAGAACTAGTGTGTTGTAAAGTGATTTTAAGGTGTAGTCTGGAAGGTGGTGTTTAACTCTGTAGATTATACCAATTGCGTGAGACGCTTTGGTAGTGACAGAGTTGATGTGTTCATTCCATGTTAGTTTGTCGTCGATTGTGATGCCAAGAAATTTGGTTGAGTGTACCTGGGAGATTGTCTGGTTATCTATTGTTAATGTTTGATTGTGATTAGTGTTGTGTGTAGAGAAAAGCATGTAGTTAGTTTTTAAAACATTGAGAAAGTTTGTTAGCCCGAAACCAGTCAGTGATTTTTGCGAGTTCGTGATTCATGTTGTTAAAAAGTGCATTAATGTTAGGGTTTGAAAGAAAAATGTTTGTGTCATCTGCAAATAAGATTAGTTTTAGTGTATTAGAGATGTTGGTGATGTCATTCATGTAAATGATGAAAAGTAGGGGTCCAAGGATTGAGCCTTGCGGGACGCCGACTGTAATAGGTTTGATGGATGATGCGGTGGAGTGTACGTAGACTGATTGTGAGCGGTTAGTTAGCTAACTCCTGAACCACTCCAAGGCTACTCCACGGACACCGTAATGATAAAGCTTGTGAAGAAGAATGCTGTGGTCAATGGTGTCGAAAGCCTTGGAGAGATCCAGGAATACCTCCATGGTGTGGAGTTCATTTTAAGTGCAAGGTTGAGGTTGGTTGTTAGTTTCAAGGAGTGCCATTCTAAGTTGATCGTTTGGGCCTAAACCGAATTGTCATCGACAATAATTTGTGCTTATTGGAGAATGTAGACAGACGTGTGTACCTGATTTAAGAGTTTTTGAAAAAGATGGAAAACAGGAAATGGCCCTATAATTTGCAATGTTAGTGCATCTTTGTTTTGTAAATGGAATGACTTTGGCTGATTTGAGGTTATTCTGGAAGTTTTCCGGTGAAAAGTATTAAATATTGGTTAAAAACATTGCATCAAGCGGAAATTGTTATCATATAATTTGTTAGCAATCCCAGGATCTATCTTAAATCGGGATCCCGCACGTTTACCCAGGTTTCATCCATGTTGGGGGGGGCCCCCGAAGTTTGTGCATTTCACTACAGTACTTGCTTCGAGGAAAACCCCAAATTGAGTGAATGTGTTTTTTGGAATGTGCCTGTTAAATTAGTTTATTTGAATGTGGAATATTTGTTAGCCAATTTTTGCCCAGGTTAGTGAAAATGAATCGTTAAAAATGCGGTTCGCTATTCAAGCGGTTCCAGGTATCCGCTTATTATTATGAGTGAAATGGTCAGGATTTTTTAGTGGATACCTTTCTACCTGAATGTTGTTTGAAGGATGTCAAGTTTTGTTCTGGGTTTGTGTTTTTTCTTGGCAAGACGAAATAATGTGAGTTCATTTGTTTTGTATTTGTGTTGATTGTTTTATTTGGTTGCTGGTGTTTGTTTCTTCAGGTATTTGTGTAAGAGGCCGTGCCTTGTGTTTGTTACGTGGAAATTGCTTGTTGCATCCAGGGCGCTTACATACAATACATAGCAAAACACCGCTGGTTAACCCGCTTTTCCATCTAGATCATAGCGGGTGATAGTACAATGCAAAACTGACATTTGAAAAATACACAACAAAATAATTATTGCAAAATAGATATGTTTTCAGTCCTTTCTTGAAATATGAAACTGAAGGTTGACATGTGCGAAGAAGCTATAGGCAACGAATTCCACAACCGTGGTGCAGTAAATGCAAACACTGTCACAAGTGGTTGTTTGTTGGGGAGAATGTAGTGAACTTGGGAGAACTTTAATTTTAATTTAGTCTTGTAACTGTCGGATTTGCAGGATCGTAACCCTGTGCGCCTATGTTTTTAAATTACAAGCAGTGGCAAGATATGATGTTCCAAGATTGTTTAGATGCCCTTATAAAAAGACAATTACCAAGATTTTAAAAGTAATGCGGTTCTTGACGGTAAGCCAATGCATATCTTGGATGAAGGAGTGACGTGATCGACGCTTAGGTGCACGGTTAGATAAGCTTGCTCTCCCAAAGTTTTTTTGAATTTCCTGTATATCGTGATATGTCGGTTGTCTTTGTGCCAAGGAGGAGTGCATTAGCATAGTCCAATCTGGGAGGACTCAAAGGAACTTACTACCTGGTGACACGAATCTCTATCGAGGAAAATCTTCTGATGCTACTTATGTTGCGCAGATGATAATTCATATTACTAACAGAGGCTGATGATATGTGGAGACATAGAAATTTCACTGGGTCAAACAAGACTCCTAAGTTGCTCACAGTTTTGGATGGTTTTACAACTGTAGAGCCAATCTGGAGGCAGATGTCAGAAAGGCAGGCTTGTTCTTGTTGAAATGTAAATGGCTATGAAAAATTCCGTCTTACATCTGTTTAAAATGTTTCAATAAAATACAGCGTTTTTGAAGCTGGCATCTGGGACTCACAACAGTTAACATCACGAGTTGTAGAATCACGATTTTTTACAGTCTTTGGCACGTTTCGAGTCTCTTTTTACAGTTATTTTTGCACGTTTTGAAGTCTCCGGCTAACATTCAAAAAACGACTACGTTTATTTTAATATCAGTTTTAACAGTGATCAGAGCATTTAATTTGAGCATGTTTTTATCCTCCAGATTTAATTTCATGAATACATGCAGACCAGAATTGGATAGCGCAGCTTGAGAATAGAAGAAGTATCCGATGGATTGAATTCCGTAAACAACTGAATGTCATCAGCATACCTGTGATAGCCAATGGTTACGATTTTTTAAAGGTCTTCTTTTAAGGGGAATGATTCGTTTGTAATGTTTGGTATACTGGCCCTTGATTTCATTCCGTTTGGCTGTTCGAACTTTATGTTCGGGTCATTTTCTGTGAGGAGTATGTTCCCATATTTCAGTGTTAGTCTATGGTTAAATTTATGTGCGAATGTTTGTTTTGTATCTCTGTAGTCATGTTTTAGTGATTGTTGTTTTTTTTTTGTGCATGCTTATGCTTAAGAGATGTAATGAGGGCTATCGGAAAGTGATCTGTAGTGTCAGTGCCAAATATCCCTGGTGTGGAGTCTGTGTCAGTGGAGTTGGTGATAATGTTATCAATGAGCGTGGCTGTGTTATGCGTAATTCTTGTAGGTCTGTTAATTTTAGGGATATAAGAGTTTGCAAGTGATGTGTTAATAAAGTAATTAATGTGTGGATGAGTGGAATAATTGAGAAGATTGATATTAAAGTCACCGACAATAAAGACATCACGGTTGATTTTATTTAGTTCAGTGAGAAGCTGCTCGAAGCTGTTGTTAAAATTTTGGATTGTGTGTTCATGCAGTCTGTAAATAACTCCGACAGTTATGTGTTAATGGTGAGTTCGATGAAAAGTGAGTCAAATTTTGGTGCTGGTGTTGTGTCGATGATTTTGTATGAGAGGTGATTTTTTTATGTAAAGACAAACTCCCTTTCCTCTGCCAGTGAGTGGTCCTGGAATGTACGTGTAGCCATTAAAGTGAGATGGTGATTTGGTATCAGTAGGCCATGTTTCTGAAAATGCTAAGACAGAAAAAGAGTGGTTGAGGTGAACAAGGTAGTTAGTGATTTCTTCATATGATTCTGTGATACTCCGACAGTTGAAATGGAATATGGAAAATGAGTCGTTGCTTGACGCATAACCCCCGCAGCCGCTCGCAAGTGGCTGTAAGCCTGCTAAAACTAAAACGGGGATCCGTCTGCTCATACAGTCCACGGTAAGGGTATTTAGCCGGCTGACTATGTTTTCAGTTTGTAGACTTATGGACCCATCTTTTTCACATTCATGCGGGGACAATTGAATATTAATAGGTCATGAGCCCATAACCGAAACTCTGCACCCCCCGGGGATTTTTGGAGACCACTATTTTTGGAAACCTTATACATATAGCTATTAAAATCAGGTTGTCTGCAAAAATCCCCATCCTGGGTTAAAGAGTGAGGGCGCTTTTTTCAAAATGGCGGCCAATATTCACTTTTTGCCCTTTTTTGACATATATCTTAATTTTTGATCCAAATTCATGCACTATGTGACTACTTAGTCGCACCAAAACACACCAAGGAATAGTTGAACACCTTTTAGCATGCTTAACCTGCCTCTAGAGGGCGTCATATTTCAAAATGGCCACCAAAACAATGAAACACCGTGTATTTACACACTTAATGCCTCTTTAAAGGCAAAATGCCGGTGTCCCCTAATTATATACTTTGTCATGCACCTGTGGATTAGTTTGAGGTAAAGTAAACACTTAAAAATAAAGTAGTTATCCTTTCAAGTGTATATATAGAGGGCGCTTTATGTAAAAATGGTCTATGACTTACTATACACTAGACCACAACCACAGCCTCCTTAAACACTGATCACCATGACACCGCATAACAATGGTTTCTTGAGTCTTGATGTTTGACGGATTCTAAGTAACAACAGCTTCTTACTACGCTGCTACGAGAGCTTCATGCAAGATGTACGCGTATAGACGCAACCACTGCGTCCACATAAGTGTGTTGTGTTAGAAATTCACTAATATACTCAACACACGGTGCTTGGTTGTGGTCAATGTGGGCTCAGTGGAATGGAATGCCCCGGGGAGCCCGCTCATGCCTCTCCTGTTCGGCATCTTTGCCGGCGATTCGCCTGTAGTGCGGTAGCCTGTCGTTTTTTCTGAAAGACAATCTTTGGAATTGGCGCACATGGATGCAGATGTGAAAGGGAGACTCAAAGGGCCTTTGATGGGCTCGCCCCTTATTGTGAGTAGAACCATAGAGCGCGCATCCATCCGGGGCACAGGTGTATGCTTTCCGTCAGCGCGGGCGGCTCATGCCAGGCGTCACCTTTGATTGCCTGGTTCAGGGGCGCTGAAATGTGTTTTGGAAAAGAAAAAGAAAAAAATACCGTTGTTGGGATTTGTTTGTTATTGTCAAAGTCATAATACTTTCAGATAATGAGATAGCTGAGATCTCTCCGAAGGCCCTCAAACACACTAAAACTGCAAGAGGTCCGGGGTTCGTTACCTTGACCGACCGCCCACCCGCCCGGGGCAGTATAGTTCATCTGCTTCAGATAATGAGATACTTACTAACTGAGATCTCTCCGAGGCCACTCAAACATGCTATTTACCTCAAGAGCTTCCACAGGCTCCGAACCCTGACCCCGCCCTGGCAGTATAGTTCATCAGTTTCATGATTGTTAGATAACCGAGACCGCTCTCCGGATGCACGAAACATGCTAAACCCAAGAGCTTCTGGCTCCGCCCTTGGACCCCCGCAACGTTCAGCATAGTTTTCATCTGCTTTAAGATAAGGGACATAACCCTCTCTCCGAAAGCGACTCGACATGGTAAACTCAAGAGCTTCCGGGGTCCTCTCTTCTGCCCCTGAACCCCACAGGGGCTTTTCCCCTTACCCTGTATGCCCGCATCCCCTGAGATCGACGGCTGCTGCCATGTGCTTCTCATGTGTGGAGTATGCTTGCCCTGTTGGGCAGGTGGTCAGCCCATAAGCTTGACCCGTCGTTTGGGATCCTCCTGCCGCTTGTCGCGTGGTGTCTCGCCAGCTCCAGCGGACAACGTTATGCAGCAACGTAGCATGCATATGCATAGCTGCCAAGTATCTGTTATGGAGCGCCCTGTGTTCGGACGGTGGCCGGCTGCTTACCGCTTAGGTCCCGGAAGTTAATTAGGGTGAAAATAACAAAGCATGTGGATTGGGATAAAATCTCTGCTGAAACCCTTAAAGCATGTGGCCCAGCTATGAGACAGCAACTGTTGAAAATAATCAACATTGCCTTGGTAGACGGGGAAATTCCAGAGACCTGGAGCAAGGGACTGATACCTCCAGTATACAAGAAAGGTGAGAAACTAGATCCCGCCAACTATAGAGCAATTACTATACTGTCCACCCCAGGGAAAGTATTCTGTATATGATCCTGAAACCGGAAGATCCAGACACCAGAGATGAACTACCTTGGAGGGAACATGTTGAATTTAGAAAGCTCAGAGGTAGCGACGATGCTGTATTATGTTTCGCCATGCTAGAGAAGCCAAAAATGGACGCATTCCTATACACTGGGAACTTTGTGAATTTTAAAGCAGCATTTGATACCAAGTTGGTAGAGAGCACTCTGAAAATGCTTAAGATCAATTGGAGTAGCAGCAAGCTGTGTATACCTAATTGAAAAGATGTATGAGCAACCCATATGCTCAGTAGTAGTTGGTGGAATGGAAAACCTCCACTGACTGGGGTTCTAAGTCTTAGTGGTTGTGAGACAGGGAAGCCTTCCTATCTCATTCCTCTCATCTCTTCTTAGAATTTGTAAGGAGAGGAAGTCAAAACCAGGCCTTCCGGAATCCAATGGGAGAGATGAAACAACAACATTCGTTATGCCGATGACACTACCCTGCTGGAAATGGTCTTTGCAAAAAGTTACAGCTACCTCCAGACAGAACTGGAGAAAGCCTTCGCCAAATGGGGAATGAGATAAACCACGAATGCAAGATCATGTCCGATGACCCAAGAGACATCACCCTTAACCATAACACCTATTGACAAGTTAAATGATTTTTCTTTCTTGGAAGTAAATGTGCATTATGTTAAGGAGGACATCAAGAGGCGTACCTCTGAGACTGGCAGCATGGGCAGTCGGTCAGACTCAGGGAACCATCCTGGAGCATCATGACCTCACAAGATCGTCAAGGTCGGAATATACCCTCTCTTTATACTCCCATTGCCCACATATGAGCAGAGTCATGGGTATTGCGCAAGACACTGCCAAAATCTAAAAGCTTTGAGATGAGATGTCTCCGTCCATCCAGAGTAACGTCTGGACAAATTAAAATATGAAATTAGACAGCGTCTGAACCTCACATGCACCATCACGGATGCAGTTACCAAGAGACGGCTGAAGTGGTTCGGACATTTCGTCAGGATGCCGGAACACGATTACCATACCAATGCCTTACGCAAGACTTCACAAGCGTAGGAAGCCATGTCGCCCACCAGCAAGATGGAAAGACCAATCCCCAAGGACACAGCGCTTGGACCTCCAAAGTGCCGACTCTATTGCAAGGGCAGACCAAATGGCAGAGAATTACTCATGAGAATAGCAAGGGACACCCCGTCCCTATGCAGTAAAGTCAAAGTCAACGTCCGTTTATTGTCAGTCCGGTCCTTTGAAATAGTCTCTAAGGGTTTGGGGGGGGGGGGGCAGTGGCTTGTGGAAGAAAGACTTGCTGTCAACCAGTGGCATCTATTGTATTGAAGCCTGGTGAGCGTCTTTCACCTGGGGCTGGCTTCTCGTAGGCGAGTGGGCGGTGTCTCGCTGATTGAGATCCAGAATCGGGCCGATCAAAGTTTCCTGCAGAAGTGGAAGTCTACCTGGAAGCAGAATCAGGAACTGGAGCCTCTCTCTTGGTCTGCCCATGTTGGTGCCAACAATGCACAGACAAGGAACTTGCAGAATCAGTGAAGCATCCAGACACTAGCCTTGTAGGTATTGGTTCATTGGCGATCTTTTGAAAAAGCAATGCTGTTTACTTGGTATACGAGCTTAAAATGCAGCTCCTTTTCAGAAATTGATCTTCTCTTTCTCTCCTCTTCTTGATTCATGTCCTAATTGTCTTCTTCTGTAGCAGATTATTCTTCCTCTGTCAAACAACTCTGTTTGGCATCAACTCTCGATGGCCACTTGTATCGAGTGCCCATCATTTAATTTCCAACCCTGATCATCTGGTGTAGGAATTTCTGGTTCTGCCACGATCTGCCTGGTACCAAATCAAGGGCTTGAAAGTGGGCTCGCTGGATGTGCTCCTCAACAAATCTCTCATACGAGCTGCTCTGGCATCATAGTCTAATCTTGCCAGGCTTAGGAAGGCCTCGATATACTGTCACGTTTTGACTTAACCCGTCCTACCTGATCCACTTTTTGTAACAACCTCCCGACCCCCCCCCCCCGTGATTTCCGTTACGGAACATCCGATTCCTGTATTTTGGTACCACAGGGTAGCTTGAGTTTCTCTTTTACCATTGGTATCAAAATAAGTACCAACACCCCCATTAATGACGTCACTATGACGTCATATGTCGAGGAAAGTATGAAAATACATGTACTGAGTATAGGGTTGGACAATTGATTATTTCGCAACTTTTAGGGACGCAAACATTATTATAGCACTAACATGATCTCTTTTTATAAAACTATTCAGTTTCCGTTCAAGTAGAACAAAATGGTTTGTCTCCAAAATCCCCGGGTGGGGTGGTTGCAGGGGGGGTCATGTAGCCTGTAGTCTTATTAATTCAAGAACAATTACAGATGTTGACACTCTTAAAAAGGAAATTTTCTTATGGGAATAACAGCCAATTTTTGAAAACAATAGATTTGATGACGTCGCGGCATTTGATGTGTGGTTTATTATTTTGCTTCTTCGGGGGACCCATTCATATAAAAGACCTACGTATCCTACATTGGACAAAAAACAACCGATTATCGCATCGGACGTCGTTTTTTGAATCAGTAGGGAAAATGTAAATTTTGTACTGTTTAGACACAATAACGGTGTCCCTTTTTGGAAAAAATAAATAGCACTTTTTGGTCAGAGTGGTCATGTACAGACCTTGATTTACCATAGTCGCGATTTATATATATCGGTCGCCCCCGAGAGCAACTGATACCTGATACCTGACACGTGACCTGGTACCTGAACGTGACACCAACCTATTAATCTCGTTACCGTTAAACTACATACGTCAAAGCAAGCAAGCTCTATATCTCCCCCTTTGTCCACAGCGTATCGATCAAGATGTGAGACGATTACATTTGGTTCTTTACAGGGGGTAGGACACGATTTACTCGATTTGGCAAAGGGGATTTCAAACGGTAATTTTGGAGAAGTGCTACGTTCATTTCCGATGGCAGTCTCGGTCCAGTGACATTAAAAATCATACTCTTAAAACCTTTGTCAAAGATCTTATTAATATCATGAATAAATTAAGAAAAAACTATTGCTGTCAAAATCCGTCGGGGTTAGTGGCTTAACCCCGCTGTAAATAGTGTACTTTCCAAAACGGTCATTTATATTTTAAAATATTCGGCCCAGGCCTATATTTAGTCAATCTGGTTAACCGTTCGATATGCGTAAGAGCGCCCTCCTACCGTTAAGTTTTGAAACACTAGCACCCGGAAGGTGATGCTGTTTTGAAATTTGCTGTTGCTGTTAGGTTGGCATGTCCCCTACCCCCTGTTCTTTAGTCACGAACTATTTTACATGCATTTGAAGGCGTAGTAAAGACTAGTTTCATGCAGTTTCAGTCATAGTGTGGTACTTTTCCAATGACGTACTTACCAGCATAGGGGTAAGCTAATCTTAATTGTTTGTGAACATGTTTTCAACATTCCAATCAATGCAAAATAATGCTCCTTAGTTGAAGCCATGAAACAGTAATAGTAGAATTGTCATGTCACGCATGAAATTTGAAACTTTCAAAACAGATAAGCTTAATACTGCCTCGGTTGACACCATCACCACATGTGACGGTTCATCTCAACGAAAAAGCCGGCATGGGCACCGCATTCTTCTAACTCGATCCATTTCTGATCCAATACTAGCACTGTTAACTGATTTTGTAATCGGGGTTCTTCCTAAGAGCTTGGTATCTCATGGTATGATTTGTTACCATTTTGAATCAAAAGTGTGATTTGGAGGCCAAAAACTTACCCTTTGCATGCAATAACATTGGGTTTCGAATTTGACACCCTCAGACTTGTTTACATCCAACCCAATTCAGTGAATTGAATTTCAGCGTGCTTTTTTAATTGGGTTTGTATTGAAGGTACACTGTTTAAAGATGCGATCTGGTTGATGGATTTTTTTTATCCTTCTTTATTTTTTCAAATTGTCAATGTCAATACTCAGAAATCTTAGGGGGCTATAGGAATCAAATGCTTCTGTTAAATTACCTGTGCAAAACTCAAACTCCAGAACTTCCCCTGCAAAAGTATCTCTATCAACATAATACCCTTGAACATGATACATACGCGCCAATTGCTACAGAACTATGCGTTCTGTAGCCATGCGCACCGATACACTCTAATATCAAAACAGCCCTATTATAATTATTATACACCCAAAACCATTTTCACTCCTGGTGGATTTATTGTTGCTGACGCTGTCGTCTGTGTGATAACGGGAGTCAGAGCCAGGATTGTTTGTTGTGTGAGTGATGAAAGTTGGGGGGTCACATGTTTGAGATGATATGGGGTCTATAAGTAATGGGTTGATGCACAGGGAGTTAAGTTTGATGATGTTCCATTTAGTGTTGGTTTGAAAATTCAATTAGAGAATACGCGGAAGTCATCGTCTGAAGCTGTGTTAACTGACATTCGTATCATTGCAGGGCACGGCATCACTGTACAATTATTTACTCATGTGAGTAACAATGTCAACATGCTCTTATGGGAGTAAAATTCTAGTCCAAGTTAGTAAACCTTACTCATTGTTGACTAAAGCTAGCTTAGTCTTGTTTGGGTAAAATAGACTCACTTTGGTGGTTGCTCAACTTGTTAGGCAATACTCTCTTAAAGGAAAGAGTGAAAAACCACTCTAACAGAGTTAAATCATCACTCCAAAAAGAGCCAGCTTAGTGACGCATCTTTTAGAGGGAGATCCACCTCAAAATAAAGAGTTACAAATAACTCTAAGGAAAGAGTAACTGATAACTCCTTTTTAGAGTAAACTAGTCACTCTTATAGATTTGTGATTCTTTAGGAATTGTGTTTGTTTGTGAGTATATTGTAGTGTAGGTCATATTCATAGCATGTGACATGAATGAATATGGTGGCGCATCATTGGCCGATTCAGTGAGACATGCATAATTGTGGCATGCCTGACGTGTATATCACGGTATCATGCATGCCCGTGACATGATAGTGGCGTTTCGTACATGTGTACTAGCCTGGCCGGGGCCTGGCGCATAGACACCGTATGACGATGCTAATACAGAAATTAACATTTAATGCTTCTCCACACCTTGCTGTAAATGCTATGAACTGTGACCGACCCCAATACATATCCTCACCCGTGAAGATATCTATGATTTCTTCAACTTCTTCACCGTTTTGCTGACGGTCTCAACTACTCGTCCGCCATGTTGTTCGAAATATCATACGCGATTTGCGGCGTTCTGATTGGCTATTAGTTTCACTCCGAAAAAGGGTGAGCATTTTCTCTCACTCTTTTAGAGCTAAACTCCGGTCGATAAATTCAGATGGGGCTTCACTCCGAAGAAGAGTGCATTTTGAGCCACTCGGTAAGAGAGGTGGCTCTTTTAACCGCGAGTGAAGGTGTGCGGTTTGCATTTTCTCACTCTTTGAGAGCTAAAGCCACTCGATAGAGTTTATTTAAAATAACTCGAAATTCGAGTGATTTTTCCACTCTTTCATTTAAGAGAGTACTCAACAGTTGGGGTATGGCAATTACCTGTGGTAGATGTGTTGAACACGTCAGACAAGCGAAACAACAAAGACTAGCACAAGTGAACAAACAAGGGACTAAGAAAATACAAAATTGCTAAGATTTTTATCAAAACCAGTACCGGCAGTTGTACAAATAAACGGGTCACTTACATACAGGGTACCAATTACAAAATACATTTATTTAAGATTATTTAACATAAACTAAATACAGCATTTACTTAAGAATTTAGGTTACTTACAATTCTAAGACTTTTTACATTAGGTAAGAGAAAAAAAAATAAGAGGGTTTTTGGCTCACAAAAGGCCTGCAGAATTATGGCAATGGGATGCAAGGTCATCAACAATGTGGAGATGCACGAGCATTGACTATCTTCATAAGAACAGCAAAGTAGAGAACACGGGGTGACAGCATACCCCCTGGTATCATTTCGAAAACAGGGTGTTAGCATTAAGTGAGCGCAGAAACAAAGTAAATAGGTAGCACGGATACCAGGTTTAGTCTGTCTGTGTGTTGTGGTGTTCAGGTAACATGTGTGGTGGTTTCAGTAGACAAGTACAAGAATTTGTAACAAGTCCTTAATGAAACAGATGCAATATCATCAAAGGGAGCTGAGCAATGAGGCCTATGAACACGCAAAATAAAATGGATGAATAGTATTTCCGAAGTTAAATTAAGCGATTATCATTACACCAAAATGAGATTTTATGAATATCAGCAACAAACAATAAATTGGTGTATGTTTGTAGTCTGCGTTAACATAAAACTGTAATTACGATGTATCCTAACTAGTACGGTTTACACAATGGTTTAAGCACGTGCAAGAGGTGGTAGTAATGAAGTGTACCAGTGTTTGACTGTCTGTCTGTGTATGTGTTGGAGGGTGTAGATGTACGTATGTGTGAGAGCGTCCCGGGAGCGTGTTTAGTTTGTGTGGATACAATTTGTGGTGAAATTCCCCCAATAAAGGCACTTTGTCCAAAATGATAACAAAACTTAGTTAAACCCGAAGAATATCAAAAAAAAAAAATAATGGCATATAATTAAATGTCAGTGTTAACAATACAAATAAGGCGGACAAGCAGTATCCAAGATGAAATTTATGATATAACTCAAATAAGCAAATCAATAATATTTACGGTGTGTATGATTAGTAACACCCGTTTTACGAAAGTCTGACAAGTACAGTTAAAGCGAACAGAAATTTCCCAGTTGAAATTGGATGATAGAAAAACCCGAATATTTGGTTCTGAGGTCCTATAATTCGAAATTATTTCACGCTCACCTGTAATGGATTAGCACTCTTAATTCCAACGATAGTTAACCTGTAAATAATAACGGTTTCTGTATGTTAATAATCCAGTCCCACTCGTAGTGGTTGAGCCCTCCTCACTATATGGGAAGTACATACCCATGCTTGAAATGCCTTATATATATATATATATATATATATATATATATATATATAATATTATATATATAATCTATTAAACAACAAAGTTGGGAAACGCGGTTTGTACATTTCTGGATCATATTTGATGCACGCTGATTGGAAGGACATTATAAAACTAAAACGAGAGTAAACGAATTCAATTGGCTGAACATGATTCGAACCGGCGACTCCGGATTGCGAGAACCAGTGCTCTATAAACTAACCAACTGAGAGCTCAAGATGGCATAATGGACTCTAAAAAGGGGGAAAGAAAGAGCAAAAGGAGGAAGAAAGGGGGGAAAGAGAGATGTCGCTGCATTTGACCTGGGTTCAATCCCCCGTTGTGCCAAGTTTTAATGAGTTTTTTTTCCTCCTGTTTTATCATTTGGTAGCATGTTATTTTAATGAATTAGGTTTTACTTAAAAGCATAACTAGGCTAATTTTCATTTTTCAAGTTTTCCTTCCTCAAAAACTGCAAAAACAAAAAAAAATTTCGCCCTTGCGTTGGCGGTTGATCCCCTAATTAGCTTGCCATCATCTCTACTCTGGAATCAGCTAACAGTATTTTATGTTTACTGTATAAGAGAGAGAGGGGAATACCCCTAGTTTGTTTTTGCTAGGTGCACCTGTTTGATTGCACAATAGAGGAAGTGGGAATTCCCTAAGAATGACATAAACTTAGAAACTGAGTCAACTTGTTTATGCTTTGAGATCAAAACATTGCAGAATCTATGGAATTCCCCCACAAAGTTATATATGAAAAGTGATGTGATTCAGGTGATGTAATTTATGTGAATTTCAATTGGTCAGCCAGTGCAAGGTTATGTAAATGCATGATGCTGTTGTAATGTCTATTTTAAGACTTGGGATCTTTATGAAATATTGTGTATATTTTTTATGAAGGAGAACTTGGCCAGAAGATAGGTCAGCAGTTGTAATCAGCTATACAGTATGGTTATAGCTAGTTTTATCTACAATAATGGTAGAGTTATGCTCCACACAGTGCCAGGATTTATAATTCCATGTGAGCAGAGTCGCTGTAATTATTCTTCTGTCGTCTTTGAAGCCGAAAGTGCTGGGAATCAAAATAGGATTCCAAATTGTGGACAGATAGAAATCGTGGTGATTATCTTGGACTGATATACTGTGGAATATTAGTGTCGTCGAGGGACTTATGTAACCTTGTCGTCTTGAACTGCTGGACAAAAGTTATCTTCGGGACTGAGAAGATTCCAATGGAATATTACCTGAGGAATTATAAGCGTGACTTTGCATGCTGTCATTTTTGAAGTCTTCGCTGTGAGGACATATCATCGTTGAACTGCAACGCTTCTTGTGGAGATTAGTGGACATTCTTGTTTACAATTAAGTATAATCTTAAATATTGTGTGTAATTTTATGTAATGTTGTTTTGGACATACCAAATTCTTGAACCAATTACAAATCATTAAAATCTGGTATATTATATAAAATTCAGATCACTTGTGCTCAAGGCTCATTTATTTGTGTTTGAAAGGTATTTCTGACCTTTGACGCCTACGAGACGTCATAACAATACTCATGTTGGAATCAAACCCAGATCTAATCGTATTGGAGGCATATTTTTCAAAAAATAGGGCGTGGCAAAGACAATAAATCCTGTCTTTTCTTGATTCATCTGCAGCATGTTATTTTTTACATCCAGGTGTTTCAGATATACAGTTCGAAAGTTTTTGAAGAGCATACTCACAATCATCTGGAATCTTTTAGATTAAACTCACAGAAAAGCTGAGTATCATAAGCATACGAGTGAAAGTTAACATCATGATTCCTAATATGTCACCGACTGGGTGATTATACATTATGAAACATTGCGGGCCTACAATGGAGCCCTGAGGAACAGAGTAGTTGAAAATATGCTGCATGGGCATTTCGTGGTTAACCATCACTCGGGCACTTGATCTAAACCAGGCAAGCCTGGTAAGGCAAGAGTACTGTCTGTGATCCCAAAAATTGGTTTCAAGCCTTTTAATCAAAATATCATGGCCAATGTTATCGAAGGCAGCACTAAAGTCAATCAATACTAGCAAGACAGCCTTATTAGCACCCAAGACTTGAAGGATGTAATTTCTAACCTGGAGGAGGGCTGCCTCAGTAGAATGGTGAGCTTTGTATGCAGATTACAATGGCTCACCACGATTATGATCGCCAATATGCTGTAGTACCTGACGTGATGCTGCCTTCTCAATCGATTTGGCAATGAATTTGATATTGGAAATTGGCTTATGTAGCTCTTACTAAATCATGATCCAAAGATATCTTCTTAAGTACAGGGATAATGATAGAATGTTTCAAAGTGTGAGGAAATATGCCTGTCAACTACAACTACATTACTAGCAGATAGGCATAGCTATATTGCTTTCTTTTGTAAAAACCTAAGTGCCCAAAGTCACCAAGTTCATGATTGCCTAGAAAAAAGAATGTTTTTGCCTTACAGATGGAATAGAGTCACTCATAAGAGAAGCGACTATAGATCGACCAGCAAGAACAAACTTTTACTCGAACACTCAACAATATTTATAAAAGAGTCTAGGTTTGCCACCGGGCACCGCTACTCCATTGCGATGCACACGCCAAAGAATCCTCAAACCAATAAAGCGAGGCACGACTTGCTAATTGTGATGTCACACTCTGCACAATGCAGAGTGTACAATCAGGGGAAACCCGGAAACAGCGATTAATGCGCTGTGACAAGAGGTTCCGATAGCCCATGTGAATTGAATGAAGAATACGGAATATCGGAACTAGCAAAACGGTATAATGGAACGATGTCATGATAAATGTTATGAAGAATTGTGGTTTGCCTTGTGCATATTAGCAGCGTCAAGAGCACTAAGAACGAAGGCAGAACTAAACCACTGTCATTTTCGCTAATATGAACTTTGATCTATTGCAACCCAAATTGTTTCTACGAAATTATTTTGAGCAAAATGAGAATGAAATGTAATTTGAGAATTTGGCCCAAGGCCAAGCTTTTTGTGCTTTGGAATAGCGCTATACAAGTGACCCAACCAAGGTTAATTATATTAAGTAGTGGCGCGCTTTTCAATATGATCTAATGATGTAAAGAAGTTCGTTTGTGACCAGGTAACCTCGTTAATCAAGAAGATTAGGTAGACGTTTCATATAGAAGTCCCATGGATGCAAATGTGGTATTACAATTGATTCCGTCATGCGCTGTACGACGTTGTGCAGTAGCGCTTGACGGAATGAATGGCAATACCTCATTTGCATCCACGGGACTTCTATATGAAACGTCTACCGAAGATGATGGTGTGTGCGCTTTATTCCGTTAATATATTTAAGTGTTACCAAAAACCAGAGAACGATCTTCTACCGGTTCGAGTTGCATGGCGTTCGTGTATAGGCGGTAAGTCGTCCTGTAATCTAAAGGTCGTTGTTTCGATTCCCA
This sequence comes from Ophioderma brevispina, assembly GCA_023653785.1. Classification (NCBI taxonomy): domain Eukaryota; kingdom Metazoa; phylum Echinodermata; class Ophiuroidea; order Amphilepidida; family Ophiodermatidae; genus Ophioderma; species Ophioderma brevispina. The sequence continues at coordinate 23,470 of JAMKCH010035327.1, read as the reverse complement.
TTTCTGACGCACAATTTTAATCTATTATGTTAGGCTAAGAACTGCAATGTTAACTTAACAGCCGCCTGAACTGCGATTTGCATGGTAACTTGTATTTGGTTACTTGGTCGGCTCCTAGCCGCTTGTCTCATACGCACTGCAATCATTTTCACCTAATGGTTTCCCTGGGGGGGGGGGGCACTTGTATTCAAAGGTGGATATGATTTGTGAACAAGAAAACGCGTCTCTTTTTCCAACAGGCGATGTACGCGCGTACATTGATTAGGGTGTCAAAAACAAAAAAATATGGACAAGTATGTTTTTTTCGCAACCCTGAAATTGTGATGTACGCGAGATCAAAATCATTAAAGATATTGTAATTTGGAAATAAAGCCATATAATAAGGGTATTATTATCAACACAATGCATTGCTTAATTGTTTAGGGTGGCAAAAACTGACAAAAAGACTTGTTTATGGCAGCAAAACAGACACATGCTTGTTTATGGTATGTTTTCTTAGTAGGTGAAATACTTGTTTTAGGGTGCATTTCAGAAGTCCATGTTCACGCATCATATCCACCTTTGAATACAAATGACAACTGCCCCTCCCGGAATGGTTTGAATGGTCTGTTGTTCTTGTTTGTCTGTTAGTAATAGTTTCACATATGGATGGCAACAAAAACAACACAGTACAATCACAAGTAACTGGAAAAAACACCAAAAAAAAAAAAACGTTATATTGTCTTTATTGGACACGGGACTATGCTATTTACGAACACGTTTTATTAAACACATCAATTATATAATGAAGAATACAGATTCCGTTTGTCCACAAAACATTAACGATACTACTATTCTTGCACGCGAGTGTATAGGCTGAAAAATAACTTAAATCTATTTAAGCTAAAAATTGCAATAAATTTCCTTTCACCACATTGCATTTCTATATAGTCCCCAAAATGCCAATATAAAATTCCCCGAAAATCCAAGTGGTGGATATAAGACTAATATGCATAATCAAAACGGCGCAATTCTAAGATTTTTTCTAGCAAAGGACTTTGTCGTATTCCTTGTCTAAATAATATTTTGGCACCTAAAATTCCTATGAGAGTTCGGGGAGGGGGTGGCAGTTTGTGCATTTCTGGAACAGAAAAACAAGGTGTTTACATCCCTGACGAATTACAGTGTATCGAGCATGTTTTTGACAAGACCCATTCAAAACATTCAGACTGGGCTTTCAGGCATTGTACTTTAGAAGGTTGTAGTAATTATTGATCTGGCAAGTGAAAGATGTATAGCCGGGATTAGCACATATCAATAGCAAATGTCTGTGAGTTGATGACTACATGCTTTTTCAAGTTTTGGTAATGCCTGGCATAATGTCAGCATCCTCGTTCCAGAAATTGCCACACACTGCCACCTCCCCCTGAACTCTTCCCGTTTTTATTTTACTGTTTTTTACAGAATGTAAACTCCAAATTTGTTTTCAAACCCTGGAAGGTGATTTTCAATGTAAGGTCCTTTTCATCATTCATGTTTTTTCATGCCATTAATGTGTCCCTTTAAGCATTAAATGTTTAATAACATATTGGGTGGTCTTTATGGATTAAGCACTATTGTTTACCAAAGGTTTGTGATAAAAGGGTGACGTTCATGACTAACAAAACAGAATTTTCCAACAATCGTATTTATAACCTGAAAAAGAATAAATGGATTTTACATCAAAAGTGTTACAACAGCAATACCCATTCTTCGAATTCTTTACTAATTATTCATTTATCTAAAAATATTTGTGAATTAGGAATCATTATCAAACTTATGAATAATGTTCCATTTAGGAGATTTGGATGTCTGTGCTAATTTTCTTTATGGTTTTGCTTACGGTGTATTTTGCCCTGTTGTGGCTCACCGCAATCTTGGCAAAATCACAGCGGTTTGTTTGGTGGGTGTGTCATATGGTTTCCACCACTAATACTGGGTCCCATTCTTCCTTCCAAATTGGGCGAGATGAAAACAGTCATTATCATCTCCTCAATGAAACATCTCAGACCTTAAAGATAAAATGCTGCGTGAAGATCATCATTATCTCCTAACCAATCAATCATGGGAATTAGGGTAGTATCCCAAAAACTTTCGAGCGACTGGACGTGAAGACTAGGAATGCACTGTGGGGGACCTGGAGGTCAGAGCACTTTTCAGTCAGGGTTCCCTGTAAGAATACGGTAAAATTGGTTGGACGGAGCAAAAAATAACATATCAATTGGACAACCTTTTTGATATTTACAGGATTATACTTAATATTGATAGCAACCATGATTTGCAACCCAAGGTCTCGCCATTTTCTCTCAAGTTTTTAGGGCATCTTAGGCGAGGGTCACCCAAAAAACCCACCTGTTTGCAGTGGAGGATGGACTTTAACTGTGTTCTCAGGTTATGTACTGGGTGATTCATAGTATCCGCGAGGATGGGGTCGTATCGCCCCATATTGTGCTGATGGTTTGCGATTGCAAGACGGGGATTCTGGGTTTCCTACAGGAAATCATTTTGTACCGAAATCCTATCCACAATGCACGAACGATGTACGAGTAGATAAATAAATAGCGCATATCTATTCTATGGTGTTGTGTCTACTGTAATTTTTCGTCTATAACTGTGCGAAAACGTTTGCTGCACTAAATATTAAGTAGTCCGTTCGCTGGGTGGGTTCCCCGTGTGCATGAGATGTGCCCTAGTACTCTTCACAGCCATGGACTAAACCATTAGACATACCAAAAAAGTGGGGGTCGACTTTTTTACTACCCCAGCACTTTTTTGTGCTAGAGGGCTTTTCAATGGCCGCCAAAAATACCATTTAACACCATATAATGACGTTTTCATTAGAAACTTTATTGGGTGAAATGGTCCATTTGTCTAGTGTTTCCTATATTTGTAGAAAGAGAAGATTTCATAGCTTCCCACAAGGCCATTGCTTCCAAGGAGGTTTTTGTTACAGGTATGATGTGGGTCGTTAGTGCTGAACTGGCTAAATTGACAAGTACATGAATCACCAAACCTGCATTTTAAGAGCGTTTCCTCGTAAACGATCGACATGGACAACCGTACAAAAACTTCCAATGGAAGCAAGATTGTGGGAAGCTAATGGTATCTTCTCTTATTTGAGATGTTCAATGGATAGAGCGGCGATAAGTCACCACTTAAATGTATTCCTAATGGAGGGCGCTTTTTAAAATGGCCGCCCCCAAATGCAATGTTTAACACCTAATAAATCATAAGATGTTTTCTTATTTCATTAGCTCAAATGGGGTGAAATGGCTCCAGTTTTCATGTGTTTTCCTATATTGTTGATGTCAAATGTTTAGAGCGGTCACGTTTACCACCAATGTATTCATAATGGAGGGCGCGCTTTCAAAGGCCACCAAATGCTATTTAAACACCTTATAATGATGTTTTATTAGCCACAAAGGGGTTAAAAATGATCCAGTTTTACGGTTTTTCAGATTTTGTGATGGCAAATGTAAAGAAGCGGTTACATTCACTACTTAAATGTAGTCCTAATGGAAGGCACTCTCAAAATGGGGCCAAATAATTTAACACTCCTAATGAGATTTAGCCAAAAATGGGGTGAAATGGCCCAGTTTGTCAGTCTTTGCTATTATGCAGTTATGTCAAATGTATTAAGCGATCACTTCATCCTTTAAAGGTATTTATTCCTAATGGAGGGCGCTTTAAAAATGGCGCTCTTTTTGGCGGTGAGCCCTGTAAAAGTGAAATTCACTCTTGATTAAGGAGTATGTGATCACGTCGGATTCCAATCCACTTTGCCTGAAAGGGTGGACCCGTTAGTTATAAAGTGGTTGTATTTTATTGAATGACATACCCCAATGCCCCATCTGAAAAAAATCATGGCAATAGTTTAATCCCGCGTTTGATATGAGAGCTAGGACAACGTTGATTAGTAAATCATCGAATCTTTGTAAAATTAATATTGGGATTTTTGTTCGCTTGAAACCAAATACCTTTTAGTAAATGAGAAAAATGGTAATTTCTGCAGACAATTTTACCAATTACGGTAAATCTGAGGTGGGGGAGGGGGATATTATAGATCATGTCATGGACCCTGTAAACAATAACAGTATCGGAAAGGGTAATTCAATGGCGTTAATGGCCTACCTTTGGAGTGACATTGACACAATACCATTTCTACAAAAAAAAATCTTGGTGGATTGGGACTTGTATCGAGCACTTAAACAATTTTAACACCAAATAATGTCCAAATATAGCCACCAAGTAATAAGGCCCTAGTTTAAGTCGACAATCTGTTGCATTGGTGTTTTATTCATTTTCGGGTAAATCCGCACGAATAATGACAAATAAGGGAGAATTCGGATTTGCATGTAGGACGACTTAAATAATTGTTGTCAAAACTTAATTTTAATATTCTTTAGAAAGTTGTTTGTTGTTTATTCTTCTTTATAATGGGTCCATCTTCAGAGAAAATTTAAGTAGCCCTATGTTGTACCCATATGGCAGTAAACGTCTAAAATGACTAAGCCTAAAAACAGTTTGTTTGGGTACATCAAGTAAATTTTGTAATACAATTGACTGAGTAGTGTGCACGGTGCCTAGGTGGCACAAATGAAACCACATCAAAAACCACATCCTCAGAGTTGTGTATAATCTCTCTGCAAACCATTTAAACGGGGTCACGACCACCTTATTTATGCATTAATTATAACAAGTAACAGATTTATGGTTGGGTGCAAATGTTTCTAGATTATAGTAGTATATAATTTTACTATTAAAACAAAATCTTTTGACTGAAAAATGCGGGTGGTAAAGGTGGGGGTAATAGGACCCCTAAGCAAAGAATCGTAATTTTCAAGGAATGTATTTTACTCTTAACCCTCGTCTTACCAAGCCTTTTTTTGTAACATGTTTAACAAGGGGGGGGGGTGGTTCACACCCCCCTCGAGAATTTGGTATAAAGCACCCGATGCAAATGATTTTGATACCGTGGATAAGTAGGTCCCCTCTTCCATTGATACCAAAATAAGTACAACATACCTAGTATTGCGTCACTATGACGTCATCATAGTCCGCGAGTCGGCCAAAATTGGCATTTTCAAGAAAATAGGCGACGAAAAATCCAATTTTGCGCTTAAAAAACGTAGGAATATCGGATTTTCATGCGTTTTCAGCTCATAAATGATGGCATTGGCTAGTAGTTTACATAAATATAGAGTTTTAGAGCCATTACTGTGCATAATATTTTCAAAAAGATCCATAATAAAATATCCTTGGGTGGCAACCACCCCCCCTTACCCTTCGACTTTGACGGCATACCCTAACCCCGGTGAAGGTACCACTTCACATTTTTTCGCTAAAATGACCGGAAAGGATGAAGAGCGAGGAACGATTACCTAGAAGCTTTTACGATTTTTTTAGGCGTTTAGCGCCCGGGGCGACGAAGTCGGGGAGGGGGGGGGTGGTAACCACCCCCCCCCCCTTGGTAGACGAGGGTTAATTAACTTTTCATTATCAATTGATAGCTTTGGTTCATGGGGTAGGTACAGACCAAAGATATTCAGTCATCTTAACCAATAAACAGATGCAGGCTTTATAAGGGGCTATTCCAGAAAAAAAAATCCCACCCCCCCCCCCTATAGAGGGCGCCGGAATTCAGGACTTTTTGGCACTTTTGAAGCTGGAATCCAGAATTAATGTCTAATATGGGGTGCGAATTCCAGCCATTTTAGGTATAGAAGGTGACGAATTCCAGTGTTTTTACGATTTTAAGAGGAAAAATGCCGGGAAAAAATCAATATTTTCAACACCCTCTGTACCCCAACCATAATCTCTGGAATTCCAAGGTGTTTTTACATTGTAGTCTAGGAATTCTGGAATTTACGGAAGGTAGTGATGGAATTCTTGGTAATTACGGAATGTAGCTTCTGGAATTCCAGATAATTTTTTTTTTTCATGGAAGGATAGCCAGGAATTCCAGATATTTTGTGACAAAAAATTTTGCCCTCTATGGGGGGGGGGGGGCCCTTTTTTTCTGGAATAGCCCCAATTTTTTTGGCAAATAGTCATATTGATCCATGCGTCGGCAATATGGAACACCTTGTTATGGCAATAGAGGCGGGACAATATGGACCCCATTTTAATTGCCCGTAAAGTTTCTACAAGGGGATATAGGGATTGGCCATATTACCCCCAGGATCACAACATACAACAATGTTAATAGAGTGAGATAGGAATTTGATACCATGTTGATACATGGGTAAAGTCAGTATTACATGTTGCCATGGTAACAACCTCAAGCGCGAGGGCTCAAGAGAAAATAGGGAGATTTTAAAATGTCAATGACATAAAGAAGAAAAAAGTGTAGAAAATTTAAATTTAAATATTTCTTTCAGGGACACTCCCTCCGTTAATAACCAAAATTACAGTCTGTTGATTGCAAGTACCAATAGACCGGTCACTCCGACCATTCCCTGTTCCAAAGTTAAAATGGGTCCCATACTTGCCCCGGGGGTTCATTTACCCCACACTGTACCTACCATAGTTGCATCTGCCAATACATGGCGGAGAGACAGAAGAAGGCGGGGGTGGTGCATGGGGTCGTGGAGGCTCCTCTAAAGCTATGACACGCCACCTCGGTCCTAAAATTTGTGAAGAGTACATTCATGTGACGCGTGTGAAATGCACTTTTCCCCAGCCATTGATTACAATATCTTCAGTAATAAAAAGTTTTTGTTTTTTTTCAGATTGGGGAATAGGCCTTTACTGCAAATAAAAATATGCTTAATAATATGTATTGCATAATTTACCAGCAGATCTACAAACTTCGGCCTACGTATTTTACATTGAAATAACAGTTTAGTTATTAAGCAAATTCCTAGGCCTATAGCTACCCTTTTTTACACATTCACTGTAAACAGCTGTAAACGTTACGTGTTTAGATTTTGTCACAGTTTTTTACAGCGCCTTAGACGTGTTCAACAAAACAGCAAAATCACAAATATACTTTTTTTGTCCTAAGGTGGGTTATTTACTTAGCCCACTGCTCCTCTAAATCACTTAAAAAGCATTGAACCAGCCAATCGTTTTCTCCATTTTCTAATCAAGCAAGACCGAATTCTAACGGTGAACGCCCTTACCGTGTTTTAAACACTGTTAATGTGCCACAAAGGCATTTCCTTAACTCTATGATAGTAGTGAACATGAACGTCATGCGATGGCGACGTCTTTAGAATCCAAACCCATAACGTTCATTCAGGAAATGTGTTTAGAAGCTAAATTCTAATACTACATGTTTCAGGAATTAAATGCTTAGAAGACTGTCTCAAAGGAGACCAAATAGTTTCAGACCCAGAACACATGGATTTAGTGTTGTAAACAACATTGAATATAACGAATATTAAGAACGGAACTCAGTTCCCTAATTTATATTTACGTGCATCGCATACTGATCATCCTATATAGACCTATATACTCATTCTATGTCCTACGCATCATGATAACTGTGAATATTCCTAATATTTCAGTTATTATAATCGCACACTAATCTCTGCTACTTCGATATTTGATAGCCGTATTAAAATATACGTATTTAGATTATCGAGTATTCAGGTTAATTGGCCCCAAAACACACAAACACTATTTTTTTCAATTTACTCCAAATTAGGCTAGTATTAGGAAATTGGTGTTGCCGTTTACTTTGTCTAAATAATATTTTGGCAACTAAAATGCCTACGAGAGTTCGGGGGGGGGGGGGGGGGGGGTGGCAGTTTGTGGCCATTTCTGGAACAGAACAAACAAGGTGGTTTCACGAATCCCTGACAGAATTTACAGTGATCTATCATGTTTGCGACACAATTTCAAACATTCAGACTGGGATTCAGGCATGATACTTTAAGAAGGTTTTGTAGTAAGAATATTGATATGGCATGAAAGAAGTATTAGCCGGGATTAAGCAACATATACAATAAGCAATGGTCTGTGAGTTGAGGACAACAGGTCTTCAAGTTTTGTAAATGCTGACAGTAATGTCAGCATCCTCGTTTCCATAAATTGCCACAACTGCCACCACCCTCCCGGAACTCTTCCCGTTTTGTACTGTTTTTAACAGAATGTAAAACATCCAAATTTGTTTTCAACTTCGTTGAAGTGATTTCTTACGGGTCCCTTTTCATCAGTCATTTTTTTTTTCAATTGTCATTATCGTTTTCCTTTAAGCATTAATGTTTTATAACAATATTTGGTGGTCTTTTATGGAATATAGCACTATTGTTCCAATGTTTTTGATAAAAGGTTGAACGGTTTTCATACTACAAACAAGATTTTCCAAAATCGTATTGCAACCTGAAAAAACAACAATGGATTTAGCCATCAAAAAGTGTTTACTACAGAATACCCTTCTTTTCGAATTCTTTTAACTAATATATTCATTTATCTTAAAATATTTGTGAATTTTAAGGAATCATTAATCAAAACTTATTGAAAATAATGTTCCATTAGGAATTTGGATGTTCTGTTGCTATTTTTCCTTACTGGTTTTGCTTACGTGGTATTTTGTCCCTGTTATGGCTCAACCGCAAATTTCTTGGCAAAATCCACACAACCGGTTTGTTTGTTGGTGTGGTCAATATGTTTCACACCACTAAATACTGTCCCTTCGTTCCGTACAAAATTGGGCGGAGAATGAAAAACGTCAATTTTCCTCCTCACTGACACATCTCATACCCCTAAAAGATAACATTCTGCTTGAGGATCCATCATATCTCCATATCTCCTACCAATCAATCATGAATTAGGGTATATCCCAAAAACTTTTCGAGCGACTGGAACCCGTGAAGACTAGCATGCCACCGTGGACCCTGGAGGTCAGAGCACTTTTCAGTCAAGGTTCCCCTGTAAGAATAAACGGTTAAAATTGGTTTGTTTCGTATTCCAAAAAACATAATCAATTGACAACCTTTTTTTTGATATTCATACAGATTTATACTTAATATTGATAGGCCGTCATGAATTTTGCAACCCAGACTCGCAATTCTTCTCCTCATTTTTTAGGGCATACTTAGGTGAGGGTCCACAACCAAAAAGACCACCTTGGTTTTGCAGTGGAGAGCTGGAACTTAACCTGTTCTCATGTTATTTCCTGGTGTGATTCCATAGTATTCCGCCGGAGGAGGGTCGTAGTGCCCATATATGTGCTGAGGTTGCGATGCATCACTTTGATTTTTGGTTCCACAGGAAATCCTTTTTTAACAGAAATATCCTATCCCACAAATGCACCAACGAATGTAACGAGTAGATAAAATAATGCGCATATATAATTTCTATGGTGTTGTGTGTCATACGGTAAAAATTTTTCCGTCCATACAAAAAACTGTGGTCCGAAAACCGTTTTGCTGCACTAATTTTACATTTAGGTCCCGTTTTCGGCTGGGTGGGTCCCCGGGTGCATGAGATGTGCCCCATGTTACTCTTCAACAGCCATGGACTATTTCTGTTTTCAATTAACTTAGATGTCCGGTTTTTTTATTAATTATTTCCAAAAATATTACGGTTTGGGGAAAAAATCCGAAAGAAAAGTTGTTATTCATCATAGGACCCAACAAGATCATTGGGCTCCAAACTTGAAAAGCTTATTATTTCCTTCTTTGGGATTTTAATTTCAATTTACACTGATTTTTTTGAACAAAACGCAACAAACTGGGTCCAAGTGACTATTGACTTTTACCCTAAACTTTTATGGCAGACCCATTCACGAACTATGGGCGCTTCAAAGCATGTTACGAACAATTATTGATTCGTGAGACCTTGCTTTTGATTTCAGGTGTTGCGCTGCATTAATCCATGGGCATTTTAACTGACTCTTTGAAATACTTATACTTTTAATAGAGGCCCTATCTGTTTTATTCAATTTTGTTACGAACAAAAGAAATCACATAGCTTCTCCTGTAATGCCACCCATTCAAAGCCCGTGTGGAACCTTGTATATCTCGTTTGTATTGCAAAATTTCGCTTGCAAATAACAAGTGGTTTTCGGAGTTGTCTGTTGAAAACGCCAAACGTTGGCTTTAAATTCATTCAATACGTAAAGGTGGCGGACATTAGTCCCAGGACCGGCTTATAAACCCCCCTTACAAATTCAAATCCGCAAGATCTCTGAACTGAATTAGAGTTGTTGACCATTTACCTTTAAGAACCACACAGGTGCTTTTCGAAACCGGCCGGCTGCGATTCCCGAAAATCCAAGATGGGCCGCGGTAGCCCCATTTTTAAAAAATTAATTTTTAATTTTATACCTAAAAGTATGTGTAAATATCCTCGTTTTAGGGGTTATGGGGGTGCTGGGAATTCCATTTCTGACATCGTTGTTTTTATCATTAAAGGTCCTGTTACATGGTATGATTTGGACTTCCAGATGGCCGCCGGCAAGTCTAAGAAAATTACACATTTTTGAATGACTTAACCTAGTTTGATGTTTTGAATACATCGTTAATGGGGTTTTTAGGTGCTGTGAATTCATTTCTGACGTCGTTTTTATCATTAGAAGTCCATGTTCTGGTAATGGAAATTTGGAATTCCAAGGATGGCCGACGGCGTCATATGTAAAAGTACACATTTTGAAAAACTCATCCTCTAAATTATGTTAATACCTGGTTGTAGATGGTTGTAGGTTTGAGAAATCCATTTAGCCACCATTTTTTATGAGTAGAGGAACCACAGTTGGGGTCCCCGAATTCAATTAGATCATTGATAACAATGCTAGAACCATTTAGTTGTTGCAGCCATCTTGAATTTCAAATGTCCGCCACAATTAACTAACTTTTGCCTAGATCTTGGTCCCCGAGATTCGTAGAGGCAAAATTCTGGTGTCCCTGACTACACCCATGTTTTTAAAGGTTCAAGGAATCATGACACCATATGATACAATGGCTCGAGACCATACATGTTCGGCAGCAATCTTGAATTTCAAAATGGCCGCCAAAGAAAAATGGATTATATTACATACATTCCGCCTTTGAAGAGGAAAGAATCATGATTCTGGTGTCTATACCCCTGTTTACAAGGTTCAAGGAATCCAAAAAGAATCAAAGGTAACCTTTAGAAGAGGCATTATGGCCAAAAACACAAAATACTTGGTAAGGAACAAATGTGGTGGTTGACAGAGTTGGCATTCGTCATTGTAACAATGACATAGTTTGGTGTTGACACTTGTATTTACCAATGTTTCTTGAAGGCCTCTAGGACGTAAGTTGACAATACGATAGGCGACACTTATGTAGTCCGTATGTACACTAAATCTGGCGTAAGTTGAGATTTTTAGTGACATGGTTGGCTGAATGGTGTCCATATTGTCCATAAGTGAAATGAAAATAGTTGAATGGTATCATAATTGGCAGTGAGATTGCTGATGTCATAATTGAAACAGTGACATAGCCGATGGTGTCAGCGTTGGCAGTGTCATAATTGGAAGTAAATAGCTGAACGTGTCCATCATTTGCCGGTGTCATAATTGCCGTGGGCCTAATTGAAAGTAACATATCTGATGGTGTATAATTCGTAGTTTTCATAATTGGAAATGTTTATTTTTGTGGTACATAGTTGGATCAATGCATCATCAAGTCCATCGCTGTCTTCGTTCTCTGATGAAACAGGTGGAAAGTCCTGTCATCGAATCATTCGTCCATCCGACCTCACTTGTATCAGTCTCTCTACTTCATCGCTTCAGAGCTTCGGGAAGAACCGGACAATCAACCCATAGTGGTTCTAAATGCCCAGATTTTAGTGTCTATCCTGTCCGTCAGTTTTGAGATGGACAGTCCTACCAACTCACAACGGGAGTAGCTGCCATCTCATATAGCAATACAACCTGATAGTTCACTCTAAAAACGGGCAGATAGTTGCTAAAGCTGCACGACATGGGTGTTAACGTGGCGAAGGTGGAACATTGCACGAGGTGCAATATACCGTCTATCACAACATTTCTCCTTGATGAGAGTGAACCTGGAGGCTGTCACCCTCCATCACTCTCGCTTTGAAATCTTGGTACGTCCGCCCATACAGCGATATATTTTTTCATTCTCCCTACACTTTTCCATCTCTTTCACCATCAACCATACTGTTTGGGCCCTGGACAGGAACAAGAGACTCCATCAATCTAATGGTCTTAATAAAGGAAGTAAGTTTGTTGGCTGTTGGCCCTACATGCCTTAACACATTGTGATACAACTAGTGCCTCACGGTGATAGGGAAAGGTAAAACCTATGAAAGTGATGCAGAAACTTCCAAAGTTCCAACCATCCTAGCAGACCTAGAAGTGCATGGGAAAGGGTCACTAAGGACATTGTTTGCTGTGTTTCGAAGAATGTCATGTTGCAATCTATGGCGACCGAGATTTCAAGAGTGTTTGACAAGCCTCCGGTTTTTCACTCTCATCATGGAGAAATTGTTGTGATTGACGTAATGGTTGCACCCCCATGTCGTGCAGCATTACAACACCAACATCCGTAGAGAATAACTATCAGGTTGCTATAATTGAGAATAGCAGATACTGACCCCGTTGTAGAACCATTCCCTCTCCAACTGATTGGACATGGATGGACACTATACTCTTGGCACTTAGAACCATTATGGGTTGATAGCCCGATTCTTTTCGGGGGGGGGGGGGGGGAACCTCTACAGATTACGAAGAGAACTTAATACAAGTGATTTGGATGACGATGCTTCAGACGATCCGGGACTTTTCACCTGTTTTCATTTCAATGCATAGAACAAGATCATCAATGAAACATCCTGATGATTGCGTGATCCAACTATGTCACCACCAAAATAACATTGCCCAATTATAAATGACACTGCCAATTATGGCACCATCAGCGCTTTCACTTCCAATTATGACACTACCCAAACGCTGACACATCACTAGTCCACGGCACCAATTATGACACCATCAGCAAGGTCCGGCCAATTATGACACTATCAGCCAACCATCGTCATTAAAAATCTCAACTACGCCAAACTAGTGTACCCTACGGACTGCATAAACGTTGCGCTATCGATTTTCAGCTTTACGTCCCATAGATGCGTTTCAAGAACATTGCCTAAATACATGTGGTCACCACCACCCATGTCATTACCAATGGACACTCCAACTCTGTCCACTGCCACATTTGTTTCAACTACAACCTGTTCATCTACTGCGTTTTTTTGGCCATAACTGTCACTTCATAAATATGTTTCCAACTCCGCCACCTCAATGACTTTTTGTTTAATTTTTGACACTATATTTTAATTTCTATACTTGGGGTGCTCCAATTCCAAAGGAGAATGAATTACGCGTTTCAACCAACAACCAATGGCTGCCACAAAACAAAGAACCCAGTAAAGTTACCCTTGATCTTTTTGGATTCCATGACCTTGTAAACTTGGGTATAGACACCAGAATCAGCTTCTACCTCTCTCAAAGTCGAATGTATGTATATAATCCATTTTTGCTTGGCGGCCCATTTTTAAATCCAAGATTGCTGCCGCAAAGGATGGGTTCAGCATTGTTATCAATGGTGTCATTGAATATTTTGCCTCTAAAAACGGGTATGAGACACCAGAATTTTGCCTCTCCGAATCTCAGGGACCAAGATTATGCACAAAGTATATATGGTGGGCGGCCATTTTTGAAATTCCATATGGCGCACAACTAAATGGTCTAGCATTGTTTATCAGGCTCATGCCAATTCCTTGACCCTAAAGTTTTGTTCTCTTACTCCATAAAAATGGTGTCCAAATATGGCGTTTCTTACCCCTACAACCAGCTACAACGATGTAATTACACATACTTCTAGGATAAGTCTTTCAAATGTGTACTTTACATATGACAGCCGGCGGCCCTCTCGGGAATTCCAAACCCATCATGTACGCATGGAACTTCTTTATGATAAAAAAATCGATGTCAGAAATGAATTCCCCGCCCTTAAAAAACCATAAACGATGTATTAAACACAATACTATAGTTTAAAAGTCATCCAACAGTGGTAACTTTTTTTCATATGACTGCCGGCCGGCCATCTTGGATTCCAAATCCATAACCATGTCACATGGGCACTTAATGAAAAACGATGTACAGAAATGAAAAGTCCCAGCACCCCAAAACCAACCCCTAAAACGAGGTATTACACATACTTTAGGTATCAAATTTAAATTTATATTTTTTAAAATGGCTACCGTCGTCCATCTTGGTTTTTCGGAATTCGCAGCCGGTTTTGAAAAAGCACCTGTGTGATTCTTAAGGTAACAATGGTCCAACAAACTCAAAATCAAGTCTCAGAATCTCTTGCAATTAATTGTAAGCGGGTTCTAAGCAGGTCACTGGACGAAATAGGCCTATTGATCGTGAACCATCCTATCCCTCCGACACGACTACAAACTTTTCCTATCTTTAACACCTACCTAGTTTGGAGTCAATGGAACCTTCCACAAAACGTAATTACTATGTACCAAACCTTTATATAGCTCATTTTCAAAAACTAGGGTGAACTCCCAAATTTTCAATAGAATTTGAAGGTTTTAAAAATTTCTTCATTCCTTTGTCCTGTAAAAAACGTTTAAGGGTTCCCAAGATACCCACAACTTTCTTTTCGTGATTTTTTTCGAAACTTATATTTTTTGGAAAATAATTCATTCAAATCCGGACATCTAAGTTAATTGGGAACAGACAGTCACCATCAGAACATACCAAAAACGTGAGGGTAGACTTTTTACTACCCCAGCACTTTTTTGCTATGGGTCATTTTCAAATTGGCCGCCAAAATACCATTTAACACCAATAATAATGACGTTTTCATAGCCCCTTTATGGGGTAGAAATGGGTCCATTTTTTCTCGTGTTTTTCCTATATTTGTAGATGTTTCCAACTGTAATAGCGGTCATAATACACCACTTAAAAATGTATTCCTAAATGGAGGGCGCTTTTTAAAAATGGCCGCCAAATGCAATTTACCACCCTCATAAAATTCATACTGATGTTCTACTAGCAAAAATGGGGGGAAATGGCTCCGTTTTTCAGTGTTTTCTATAATGTGTTATGTTACATGTATTAGCGCCGGTCCACGTTCACCACTCTATTTAACACCTTATAATGATTTTGTTATTCGCCATACGTGGTTTAAAATGATCCAATTTTTTCGTGGTTTTCCTATTTTGTTATGGCCAAAATGTAAGAGCGGTTCATTTCACTACTTAAAATGTATCCTATATGAATGCACTTCTCAAAATGTGGCCAAATATAATTTTACACCTCATAATGAAAGTTTTACTAGCCAAAAATGTGGTGAAATGGCCCAGTTTTTGTTCAGTCTTTTTTGCTATATTTATTACAGGTCAAATGAATAGAGCGTATCACAACATTCATCTTTTAAAGGTATTCCTAAAGGAGGGGCGCTTTTTTAAAAATGGCCGCTCTTTTGGAGTTAGCCTGTAAAAGGTGAAATTCACTCTTGATTTTAAGAGAGTATGTGATCACCGTCGGATTTCAATCCACTTTGCCTGAAAGGGGGTGACCCGTTAGTTATAAAGTGTTTTATTTTGATTGAATGACCTTTACCCCAATGCCCCATCTGAAAAAAAAATCATGGCAATATTATAATCCGTTTTGATATGAGAGCTAGAAACGTGATTATGTAAATCATAGAATCCTTTGTAAAATTAATATTGGGATTTTTTTCGCTTGAAACCAAATACCTTTTAGTAAATGAGAAAAATGGTAGCTTTCTGCAGACAATTTTTACAAATTCCGGTAAAATCTGAGGTGGGGGAGGGGGATATTAGAGATCATGTCATGGACCTTTAAACAATACAGTTATCGGAAAGGGTAATTCAATGGCGTTAATTGGCCTACCTTTTAGGAGTGACATTGACACAATCCCATTTCTACAAAAAAAATCTTGGTGGATTGGGACTTGTATCGAGCACTAAAACAATTTTACAGCAAATAATGTCCTAATATAGCCACCAAGTAATAAGGGCCCTAGTTTAAATCGAAATCTGTTGCATTGGTCGTTTTCAGCCTTTTTCGGGTAAATCCGCACGAATAATTGACAATATAAAGGGCAATTGGTGCATTTTGCATATAGGACGACTTAAATAATTTTTGTCAAAACTTAATTTTTAATATTTGCTTTTAGACGTTTGTTTGTTTGTTTTATTTCTTCTTTATACTGGGTCCATATTCAGAGGAAAATTTAAGTATCCCTCTGTTGTACCATATGGCCCAGTCAACGTCTTAAATGAATAAGCCTAAAACAGTTTGTTTTTGTGTAAATCAAGTAATTTTGTAATAAAATGACTCCGGAGTAGTGTGCACGGGCTTAGGTTGCACAAATGAAACCCAAGAAATCATCAGAGTTGTGTATAAATTTCTCTGTAAACCATTTAAACGGGGTCACGACCACCTTATTTATGCATTAATTTATAAAAATTAACATTATTTATGTTAGGGTGCAAATGTTCTCGATTTATAGTAGTATATAAATTTTACTATTAAAACAAATATCTTTTGACTGAAAATGAGGGTAGGGTAAAGTGGGTAATATGGACCCCCTTACGCAAGATCGTAATTTTCAAGAATTTTATTTTACTCTTTAATAACTTTTCATTATCAATTGATAGCTTTGGTTCATGGGTAGGTACAGACCAAAAGATATTCATTCATCTCTAACCAAATAAAAGATGTAGGCTTTCTAATGGGCTATTCCAGAAACCTCCCCCCCCCCCATGGAGGGCGCCGGAATTCCAGACTTTTTGTCACTTTTGAAAGCTAGAATTCCAGAATTTAATGTCTAATATGGGGTGGGAATTCCAGCCATTTTAGGTATAGAAGGTGACGGAATTCCAGTTTTTTTTTACGATTTTCAGAGGAAAATTCCGGAAAAAATCAATATTTTCAACACCCTCTGTACCCCTAACCATAATCCTCTGGGAATTCCAAGTTTTTTTTTTTACATTTGTAGTCTAGGAATTCCTGGAATTTACGGAAGGTAGTGTCTGGAATTCCTGGTAATTTACGGAATGTAGCTTCTGGAATTCCAGATAATTCATGGAAGGCTAGCCAGGAATTCCAGATATTTTGTGAACAAAAAATTTTGTTTTTTTTTTTTTTTTTTTTGGGGGGGGGGGGGCATTTTTTTCTGGAATAGCCCAATTTTTTGGCAAAGAGTCCATATTGCCCATGCGTCGGCAATATGGACCACCTTGTTATTGGCAATAGAGGCGGGACAATATGGACCCCATAATTGCCCCGTCCCATAAAGTTTCTACAAGGGGATATAGGGTGTCCATATTACCCCCAGATCACACATACACAATGTAATTAGATGTGAGATAGGAATTTGATACATGTATTGATACATGGGTAAAGTCAGTACTACATGTTGCCATGGTAACAACCTCCAGATCGAGGCTCAAGAGAAAATAGGGATATTTTAAAATGTCAATGACATAAATAAGAAAACGTGTAGAAAATTTTAAATTTAAATATTTCTTTCAGGACACTCCCTCCGTTAATAACCAAATTACAGTTGTTGAATTTCAAGTACCAATAGAAGGGTCACTCCTACCATCCCTAGTTCAAAGTTAAAAGGGGTCCATAATGCCCCGGGGTCCATATTACCCCCACTTTACCCTACATAGTTGCATCTGCAATACATGGCGGAGAAAGCGGGGGTGGTGCATGGGGTCGTGGAGGCTCTCTTCTAAAGCTGACGACCACCTCTGTTCCTAAAATTTGTGAAGAGTCACATCATGTGACGCGTGTTAATGCACCTTTTCCCCCAGCCATTGCTACAATATCTTCAGTAAATAAAAGTTTTTTTGTTTTTTTTTTTTTCAGATTGGGGCATATGCCTTTACTGCAATAAAATTATGCTAATAATATGTATTTGCATAATTTACCAGATCTACACACTTCGGCCTATGTATTTACATTGAAATAACAGTTTAGTTATTAAGCAAATTCCTAGGCCTATAGCTACCCTTTTTACACATTCACTGTAAACAGCTGTAAACCGTAAGTGTTTAGATTTTGTCACAGTTTTTAAGCGCCTAGAAGTGTTCAACAAAACAGCAAAATCAAAAATACTTTTTTGTCAAAAGGTGGGTATTTACTTAGCCCACTGCTCCTATAAATCACTAAAAAGCATTGAAATCCAGCATCGTTTTCTCCATTTCTAAATCAGAGCAATGAGAATTTCTAACGTGAACGCCTTAACGTGTTTTAAACACTGTTAAATGTGCCACAAAGGCATTTCCTTAACTCTATGATAGTAGTGAACATGAACGTCATGCGATGGCGACGTCTTTAGAATCTAAACACCTAAACGTCATGTTAAGGAAATGTGTTTAGAATCTAAATATCTGAATACCTAAATGTTCAGGAATTAAATGCTTAGACATGTCTCAAAAGTGAGACAAAATAGTGTTCAGACCCAGAACACATGGATTTAGTGTTGTAAACAACATTGAATATAACTAATATTAGACGGAACTCAGTTTCCCTATTTTATATTTACGTGCCATCGCATACTGATCATCCTATATAGACCTATAGCACAATTCTATTCCTACGCAATCATGATACTGTGATATTCCGTAATATTTCAGTTATTAGATCGCACACTAATCGCTGGCTACTTCTATATTTGATAGCGCTATTTAAAATATACGTATTTAGATTATTGAGTATTACGTTAATATGGCCCCAAACACACAACAATATTTTTCAAATTTACTCCAAATTAGGCTAGTGTTAGGAATTGGTGTTTGCCGTTAACTTTGTCGCAAGAATTAAATTTTGACATTTTTAAGATGCCCCACCCGATTACAACATACAATTTCTGTGTTTCTACGGAAGGCCATCACCACGACTGATTGCCAAATTGAATTTTTTGAATCCGACCACACTATGTTTAACGCGAGCTATAATTGTGAATATCTACAGTATTAGTGAAGATACATAATTTTAACCTGAACCAAGCTATTATGGCCTGGTGTGCAAATGGATAGAGTTCAACCAAAAATACAAGTTTGCAGGGGAAATGAGAAAAAAAATAACAGGTTTTGTTTAAAAGCAAAATATGGCTTTGATAGGGTAATAAGTGGTGGGGTCGAGGCTGAGGATCGGAATTGGTCCACCTTAAAGGAGAACCTGCCTCAATAATAACTTCCCCACAATACGCTTCTAAAAACAATATTGAACACATATGGAGTGGTTTCATGGAAAATGGAAAATATATCCATTAAAGTACACTCACAGGATGCCCACCTGGAAGATTCAAAATATTTCAAATTTGTTGAAATGGATTTAAAGTGAAGGATATGTCTGTAGAGTTATTTTTTTGCAACTGACAAATTGATAGAAAGAGAAGAAAACGCAGGGTGTTCAAAGATATGAAATCCCCATTCCAATACGTGTTGTAGAAAGTGTCCGTTCGACCTAACTGACTAAATATCCGATTTTGGTGCCTTATAGTTTTCTTTCAGACTTAGCACTTGCAGGGTTTGTTAAGGTACCTTCTTGTTATAAACGTAAACATCTTATTTTGATTATTTTTTGAATTTCTGATTTTAGCAAATCACTGAGGTGTCCTTAAACGAATTTAGAAAACATTTTGTCTGACCACGCGCTATTTGAAATTCCGCGCTAAGTGTAATATGGGATATTCTTTATTTGGTGTTAACATAACTGCGGCACAGTCGTCATACACCTGCACACATGATGCTTTTTTAATGTCGTTTTTTATGCCATGCATGACGCAAACGTTGCCGGCGTATCGCATAACACGTTATACACTAGCGCGATGTTTAAATAGCACATGGTCAGACTAGATGGTTTTAATTCATTGTTATGGTTAATATAATTCTGTTTTTCTATGAAACCACTCGATATGAAGTCAATAATTACTTTATAGTGCATATTGTTTAATATTATACGTTGTACGGGTTCTCCTTTAAGATTCTATTTCCTGTAGCAAGTCTTATTGATCCCGTGCCCGGGCCAAACGTTCAGTCTGAAGAAATCCGGAGCATGTTTCTTCATCTTTTTCGGCAGATTTCCCCCATTTTTCAAAGATTTTACTCCCTTTCCACCTCTTACTCTAAGAAAAAAGTGCTAAAGAGGTTCTAAACTTGTCCTCTTAGGAACCTTTTGTGGCCGGTTCTCAAATTTTTAAGAACCGTTTTTGAGGGTTCCATGATTCTTGAGCGTTCCATATAGAGGACAAAAAAGGTTCTAATTTTTGTTTAGTGTGTTACTTTAACAATTTGTTCAGCTGTGGCACGATTTAGGGGAACGACAAGGGTGAGGTTTTTTTCCTCACCGATTTTCCTCACCTGAAAGTAGTAGGGTCAAATTTTTCCTCACCTTCGAGAATTTCTAGGTGAGGAAATTCGATGAGGTTTTCAAAACATCACCTTCGAAAATTTCTAGATGAGGAAATTCGGTGAGGTTTTCAAAACATCGCCTTCGAAAATTTCCAGGTGATGAAATTCAGGTGAGGTTTTTTCCTCACCTTTGAAAATTTCTAGGTGAGGAAATTCGGTGAGGTTTTCAAAACATCACCTTCGAAAATTTCCAGGTGAGGAAATTCGGTGAGGTTTTTTTTTTTCCTCCCCTTCGAAAATTTCTAGGTGGGGAAATTCGGTGAGGTTTTCAAAACATCCCTTCGAAAATTTCTAGGTGGGGAAATTCGGTGAGGATTTTTCCTCACTTCGAATTTCCAGGTGATGTGATGAAATTCAGGTGAGGATTTTTTCTAACCTTCGAAAATTTCTAGGTAATGAAATTCGGTGAGGTTTTCAAAATATTCACCTTCGAAAATTGTAAGGTGATAAAAACATCACCTTCGAAAATTCTAGGTGAGGAAATTCGGTGGAGGTTTTCACAAACAATCAACTTAGAAAATTTTCTAGGTGAGGAAAATAGGTGAGGTTTTTTTCCTCACCCTTGAAAATTATAGGTGAGAATTCGTGAGGTTTTCATGCATCACCTTCGGAAAATTGTTGGTGAGAGAAATTCAGGTGACCGTTTTTTTCCTTACACTGAAAATTTCAGGTGAGGAGGAAATTCGGTGCGGGTTTTCATTCATCACCTTCGAAAATTGTTAGGTGAGGAAATCGGTGAGGTTTTTTCCTGCGCCCTCGAAAATTTCTAGGTGAGGAAATTCCGGTGAGTGAGGTTTTACCTCACCTTCGAAAATTTTTAGGTGATTGAAAGTTCGGTTGAGGTTTTTCAAAACAAACATCATTCGAAATTTGTAGGTGAGGAAATTACGGTGACGTTTTCAAAACAGACTTCGAAAAATTTCTAGGTAAGAAAATTCGGTTGAGGTTTTTTTCCTCACCTTCGAAAATTTCTTGGTGAGGACATTAAGGAAATTAGGTGAGGTTTTTTTCCTCACCTTCGAAAATTCTAGGAGTGAGGAAATGCAGGTGAGGTTTTTAAAACAACACTGTCGAAAATTTCTAGGGAGGAATTCGCCGTGAGGTTGTTAAAAAATCACCTTCACAAAAAGTTTAAGTGATGAAAATTAGTGAGTTTTTCCTCAACTTCGAAAATAATTAGCTGAGGAAAAGTCGGTTGAGGGGTTTCAAACATCCACCTTCGAAAATTTTAGGTGAGGAATTAGGTTGAGGGTTTTTTTCCCACCATTGAAAATTTCTGTGCGGAAATTGCGGTTGAGGTTTTTTTCCTCACCCTTGAAAATTTTTAGGTGAGGAAATTCGGTGAGGTTTTCAAACCATCACCTTCGAAAATTTTTAGTGAGGAAATTCCGGTGAGGTTTTCAAAACAGCACCTTCGAAAAATTTAGGTGGAAATCAGGTTGAGGTGACCGTCGTTGTCCTCACCCTTGAAAATTCTAGGTGAGGAAATTCGGGGTGTGAGGTTTTCATGCTCACCTTCGAAAATTGTTAGGTGAGGAAATTAAGGTGAGGTTTTTTTCCTCGCCCCGAAAATTCTAGGTGAGGAAATTGGGTGAGGTTTTTTCCTCACCTTCGAAAATTTTTTGGTGATGAAATTCGGTGAGGTTTAAAAAACATCACCTTCGAACAATTTCTAGGTGAGGAAATTCAGGTGAGTTGGGTTTTTTTCCTCACCTTCCGAAAATTCTAGGTGATTGGAAATCGGTGAGGTTTTCACAAACACTCACCATTCGAAATTTCTAGGTGAGGAAATTCGGTGAGGTTTTTTCCTCACCTTCGAAAATTTTTAGGTTTGAGGCTGAGGAAATTCGATGAGTTTTCAAAAAACATACCTTCGAAAATTTGTAGGGGTGAGGGAAATTCGGCTGAGGTTTTTAAAACATGATTTTCGAAAATTTCTAGGTAAGGAAGTCGGTGTAGGTTTTTTCTAACCTTCGAAAATTTCTAGGTGAGGAAATTCAGTGAGGTTTTTTTCCTCACCCTTGAAAATTTCTAGGTGAGGAATTCGGTGAGGTTTTCAAAAACAGCCCCTTCGAAATTGTAGGTGAGAAAATTCGGTGAGGTTTTCCAAAAACATTCACCTTCGAAAATTTATGGGAGGAAATTCGGTGAGGTTTATAAAACATGACTTTTGATTTTCTAGGTTAAGGAAAATTCGGTGAGGGGTGAGGGTTTTTCCCACCTTCGAAAATTTAAGGTGAGGAGGATTAAATTCGGTGAGGTTTTTATAACATACCTTAAAAAATGTTAAGGATGAATTTAGGTGAGGTTTTTGTCCTCAACTGCGAAAAATTTCGTAGGTGAGGAAATGCGTATTGAGGTTTCAAATTATCACCTTCGAAACTTTTTAAGTGATGAAATTCAGGTAGAGGGTTTTTTCTTACCCTGAAAATTTCTAGGTGGTGAGGAAATTCGGTGAGGTTTTTGTCCTCACCCTTCAAAAATGTCTAGGTGAGGATATTACGGTGAGGGTTTCATACATCACCTTCGGAAAATTTTCAAGGTGAGGTAAATTCAGGTGAGGTTTTTTCCTCACCTTCGAAAATTTCTAGGTGAGAAATTCGGTGAGGTTTTCCAAAACATCACCTTCAAAAATTTTGAGGTGATGAAAGTAAGGTGATGAAATTCAGGTGAGGTGTTTTTTTCTTAACCTTGAAAATTTCTAGGTAGGTGAGGAAATTCTGGTGAGGTTTTTGTCCTAACCCTTGAAAATCTAGGTGAGAAAATTCGGTGAGGTTTTCAAAATATTACCTTCAAAAATTTTTAGGTGGATTGATGAATTCAGGTGAGGTTTTTAAAACCACCTTCGAAAATATTTCTAGGTGAGGAAATTCGGTGAGCTTTTAGAAACATTGACTTTCAGAAAATTTTCTAGGTAAGGAACTTCGGTGAGGTTTTTTTCCTCAACCTTCGAAAATTTCTAGGTGATGAGGAAATTCGGGGAGCTTTTAGACATGACTTCGAAAATTCTAGGTAAGGAAATTCGGTTGTGTGAGGTTTTTTCATC
>JAMKCH010035326.1:0-15899 GCA_023653785.1 Ophioderma brevispina | reverse complement strand
AGCATTATTACTATTTGCGCCACTTTTATACACAGCATTTCACGTTGCATGTCACCACTTAAAGGTTCAACGAGAGCTTTTGAGGCACCCACTTGTGTCTAATAATAATTTCATATAGATCAACCCTCACAAGATTCTTTTCCTTGTATTAGTGCTCGAAATTTCTTAAAGAGAGAAATAAGGTGATTTTGATTTGCTTGATATTCAATTAAAACATAGCACTTTCGTATTCTGCTCCTATACGAAATTGAAATTTACACAATTTTTTGTTCCAAATTAACATTTCTCAGCTAATCCTTTCAGGTGGGGTTTATTTTTTTTGATGGAAAGTTTTACATCAGGCAAAAATTAGTATTTCGAATTTTTTAGGGACCCTGATTTTTGAAATCTCTCCGTGGCAACCTTCAATTGTAAAACAAAGAGGTAACAATTCTTGCAAGAACCTGAATAAAATCTTAAAAAATACAACATAAGATGACTTTCTTATTTCTGCTAGTCTTTATTTTTTTTAATATTTGGAGTAAAATGACCAAAATGAAGCTCGCCCTCAATACACGATACATGATCCGCTTAACATCTTTATGTCATTTTTTTCATTGCAGGACTTGGTCATCAACGATCATTTAATACACATCGCTTTCCTATTACTTTGTTGTGGCAACCACACTTGACTTCGTGTGTTCAGTGGCGTAACCAGTGGGGGGCCGGGGGGGGGGGCAATCTTGCCTCCCCCGGACAAAACCAAAAATTCTGTGAAACTCTGAAGTTGACCAAAAAAATGGGAAGAAAAGGGAGAAGGAATATAAAACGAAAATAAACGAGGGAAGAGTAAAAAAGGGTAAAAAGACGGAAAATAGTGGAAGAGAAGGAATAAAGTGGAAAAAGAAGAGGAAAAAGAGAAAAAATAACGAGTGGACGAAGAGAAAGTGAAGGTGACGGTTGCCTATGCCTGGGTCTACTCGGTGAGCACAGCGATCCGGCAAAATTGGCCGCCTGAAAACTCGAGGAAACTTGAGTCTGCCCCACCCCCCCCCCCCCCAATAAGACGCTCAGGTCTGGTTACGCCTTTGGTGTTGTATTTTAATCAGGACTTTTATTTCACTATTGCCACAAAGAAATTGAATTGCGTAACCAAGTTAATCGTGAAGTGTTTTGCCTTGTTTGCGGTAAGTAATTACTGTATACCAGTACCACAAGTTCTGACTTCACTGGTAGCATGCCGACATAGCGCTTGCAGATTTAGACACTGCGATGGTTACGTGGCAAAAGAGTTAAAGCCCCCGCGAATATCAGCGAGGTCAAACTACCCAGAGCACGAATACAATGTCTACAACGAAAGTCCCGATTAATGTAGGCCTTCGCCTAATTTATTATCAGCCCTCTATTAACAGTCAGTGGCTTATAACGCCGTACGTCGAATGCGAACAGAAACCTATAATACGGATTTTACAGTTTTTCGCATTCAAAACTAATGTAGACGTTCATGATTTGTAAACACATGGCCTTATACCTCTTTGGAAATATTGAAGAACAATAACTACAACGCACATTCGCGACTTTTACCTTTACCTATACGGATCTAAAATACAAATCTTTTCGTCTAAACTATCACAACAGTTCCTAAATCTAACTTCTAGACAAGGCAACCCATGTAGTTCCCGTTTGTCCATGCAATCCTATGGAAAAAACAGAAGAACCTTACTTTCGGGTTAAAACCGCTTAGCAAAGAACGGTCTCCGACCGTGCTCAAAAGACACTCTCATGAAGCCTCCTGTCTGACACCATCTACTTTCCATCTAACTGAAAAAAGGAATTTGGCCTGTAAGCAATCATGCAGTGATGAAGACTTTTCTTTTTCTTCTTGCTGGATGAAGTTTTAATCTACAGGAAATGTTCTCTGGCAGAAAATGCACACTGCACTATTGTTTTGGCAGAAGTGGGATTGCCAAGAGAACCCATGATAAAAATTCTAGCAACTTCATAGTCCCAGTCAAAACAGTGGAAGCATCCACAGTTCCCTAATCCTTAGTGCCTAGCTAGGCTCAGTACTTTTTTTCTTGTTCTTGTATTGCAGTGTTGTGCGCAATACAACACAAAGATTTATCATAGTCTACGCATTTGTTTTGCTAAATTTATCACTGTCCAAGTGCGGTTCTCTCTTTTGTCATAAATGCAAAAGAAGATGGCATAAATAAATTACAACACTGTACTAAATTAATTATCCATAAAACATTCCTTGCTCCAAGTGATATCATCTTAATGCATGAAAGAAGATTTCTTTAGGATAAATTTGGGAGAAAGTATGATTTTGTGTTGATGATTATAAAACTATGAACATTTTGAACAATCAATGGGAATTTCACAATACATATGAAAGCAGCTAGAGAAGAATGTAAAATGTCAAACATTGTGTAGGGAAGGAGTAGCCTACACGGCAAACATTAACATATGAAATCAAAAAGGAGTTTGAAGAGAAGCAATAGGTGCAGCAATAGTGGTATGAGCTGGAAGAGGGGAATCTTGTTGGAAAGTATAATTTGTCACTCTTCTATTCTTTGACAGTCCTATGAGCAGGAGCTAATTTGAATAATTATGCCATAATATCCACTTGGGACTTTACAGGTAGTCAGCACAGATTTCAAGGTACCTGCTACATTACCTTGTGGAGCAGTATTGAAATTCCATAAAAATGGTGGTTCCCTATTTCCCAACTGCCCTTGAAACGAAGAGGGGAACTCAAAACGAGCGGATCTGTATCACTCTGGTTACCCTCTCCCATAGTTACTACATCTGTGTGCTTAATGGTGAATTATGCAACTGAATTTCTGGCTCGGTATCAACACACACAAAGATAAAGTAAACCTTCTGCCAACATGACACACTGACGGGCTTCAATGTTATACCTTTCACATATAGTATCATCAGAGTAGTCACCTTGCAAAATAACCTCCATTCTTTGGAGACATCTCGTCTCCTGGGCGACATACTTTCTGGGAGTACCTTTCCAGGTCAGAAAGGTCCTTGGTTCCACTGACAACGGTCGCCCCATTTGCGGATGTTCCGAATGCTCTGCCAGGGTAGAACCTGCGATTGATAGAGGACAAGGGTTGCCTTCAGAACACGGACACCTTAACTCCCCACCATCAGACACCCAATCATCACAAGCCTTACTGGCAACCTTTCCCTCTCAGCTTGAAACTTGGAAGCAGACGAATAGCTCTTCACTAACCCCTGATATATGCTTCATATTTCTGTAGATCATCAAGCATCCATGTTATAGAAGCGTATCAAAGGGAGCAAGACTTTGCAGCTAGTGTTGTGGGCATAATAACTTAATTTCTTCCAAAAAAGTGTCACTTCTTTTTCTACAACAAATCATAAATGACATCTCCAAATGGTGAGAATTTCTCCAGTTGATTATACGTTCACTTTCCTTTCAGTTCTTGTGCTCTTTCTCTATTAATTCCTATAAAGTTAGCCTAATGGCACTATAACAAGCGGCCCCCAGATCTTGAACATACACTTCTATGTACTGTATCCACTAACAATGCAGATTCTATGCATCTCCAGGTGTACACTGTAAGAACATCCTTCATGAAACCAAAGCAGTTCTCCTTCAAAGATAGCAACCCATACTTGTCAGCTAGTGTATGAATACTACAACATTCTCAGAGGGCAATGTTATGTTTCCAGGATCGAAGAACTTAAAAAGTCTGAGAAGGCTCTCACTGTGGGGCAATTCCTCAAGGGTGAATTCTGATTCCACTGCAATTCTTTCCAATTTCCCCCAACAGCATACTGTGGAAGACTTTGCTTTGCTGCAAGACAAACCTGTGAGCAACAACCACCTGTTCTCCAACAGTCAACAGTCAACATCACTGAAGGTGTGTGTTGACATATTCACCAATATTTCCAAGTACTTCGGACTCCTGGTTGACATATTCACGCGCATGATGCTTTTGTTGCATTGCTTTTCCCCTGCACGCGGCCTGCCTAGATTATTCACAAGCTACACAGTACCTGGTTGGGTAATTGATGTTAAGTGAATTTGATAAATATATTTTTCACAAGACTTAATCAATTGGGAAGAAACAGAGAGTGAAAGACACTATCAGTTATTCACTCGAAAGAGTGAAAATATTTGAAATTGTAAAATTAGCTTAAAATTGAAGACACGTCTGTAGACTTTCCATGTGTGTTTGTAACTGAAATATTGACTGAAAGGAAGAAAAACGCATAATAAAAGATATGAATCGCAATTTCAGTTACGTGTTGTAGTAAGTATCCATAAAGCAGTATTCACTAAAATGTCGATCCTATCCGATTAGGTTGCTTCAGCCCTAAAAACTTGTGGGTATGTTAGGATTGACTATACTTGTTTACAGACATGCAAAAATCTGATTTTGATGTTTTGGATTTTATGCTTTTGCACATGTCTGATAGTGCCTTTAATATGCTAAAATTTATGCTTTTCTGATATTAAAAATTAACAGAACCATACGGGTTCAGAAATCAATATGGGGAGACACAATAACTTTAAGGGGCAGGTATTGTAAACATGCCCCTTTAAAGACGGTAGTTTAACGCGGCCATAGTTTTAAATTTTTGTGATGGTTCGTGGGATGGTCAGCAACTGGTACTGAGCCCTATGTCCTAGTATATCGCAGAAGACAGCTGCCACATTTTGATCCCAGGGAGGCTTGGTTAAAAGCAAGGCGGTATTTACTCATGGTAAAAACCGGTACAAACCTGGTAAATACCAGAGGTTTTCCTGCCTTATTTTGGTTATAACTGTAAAAACCCAATTTTCAACTAAACTCACAATTCCTCTGATTTTGTATTTTGTATTAAAGACACTATCAGTGATTCACCGAAAGATAAAAAAATATTTGAACTAGCTGGAATAGCTTTAAAGTGACGGATAAGTCTGTAGGACTCTCACAATGTGAATAAGTATTTTAACTGAAAAGTGACAGAAAAGGAAGAAAAACCATTCAGTGTTCAAAGCTATAAATCCATTCAATTTTTAGGTGTTGAAGTAAGTGTCCATACAGAATGACTCAAATATCCGATTTTGTCCTATTAGGTTGCTTTGGACTTATCACTTGAAGGGTATATGTTAGGATACCTAAACTGTTGCACAAATGCAACATCTGATTTTATGGTGTTTTTTCGATTTTTGATTCAGCAATCACGATGAAATTAAAACACTGATATCTGAAAGGAAAACACTGAAAAAGAGTGACGCTTAATTATCAATGAAATTACCACTGAAAATGGGATCATTCAGTGCGTATAGTAAATCTCAGGCCATGATTAGTGGAATGACCCGGACATTAATCACACTGAATGCCATAATCCCACATGAAAATGACACAACTTTCAGTGTCATTTCAGAGATAATTTCATCGTAACTCTTTTTTCAGTGTTCATTACAGATTTCAATGATTTTTTCAGTGATTTATTTACAGTGAATCACTGATAGTGCCTAAAAAAATGCATGCAGAATGGATAAAAAACTTATGCAAGGACAATTAGAGTGTGCACTAAGTATAATCAAATATCGGTTCAATTATTGCTTTCCATTCATTCAAAAGAGTATCTTTTCAGCTTACATGAAAAATAACCAGTTAAACTAATTGTTGCATGTATGACAAAGCTAATGGTCACACATTTTATAAATTGGTCAAATATGGTGGAGCTATACCCTTGTTGCCACAAATATGTATGTCTAAAGTAAAATTATTTAGGGGAAATACAGAAGAATTTACAATCTATTTGGTTTGTTTGTAAATTTTGTAGGTATTTTGTTCTTTATAAAGCAAAAGTCCCATTCATTTGAGGGGATAATAGACAAAGTGTGTTTCAAAAGTATGCAAGTATGTCAGGGTGGAGTCGGTGGAGGAGGCAGTCCATAGATGTATAAAACAAATGAACATTCTCTAAATTTCTGTCCATGTTACCTTGGGGTTACCTTAGAGTATGGTGAGTGTGTAGTCCAGTTGCCGAGCAGATTGGGAAAAATACTTCTGGAAGCAGTTTGTTCTAACGGAATGGGATCTTGAGTGTGAAATGGTTTATAACGTCTGGGTTTTCACTGCTGTTGTCGGGTCTCTATTACTGAATTCCGGGGTGGTGTTGTCTGTTTCAGGTCAACATTCCATGGAGTATTTTGTGCATCATGACTGCCTGTTGTTATATCGCCCTCTGTTCCAGTGATGGAAGTTCAAGGTGTTCAGCATTGCGTCAGGAGCTCTCGCGGATGTAGTATTGGTAATAAATCGCGCAGCACGCAAAATGCTCCAGAGCTGCCTACACTACAGCTCTACTGAAAAAGTTCTTTAAGGAGATGCCGGTTGAAGATATGCACTCATCCATGCACCACCGGCATAATCATCATCCTCCAAACAAATTGGAAAGAATTAGTATTGTGCCACCACCTAGGAATTCAGCGCCGCGACTAGTACAGGGAACCTTTACGTGTTTTTGTTGACATTGGTCGTCGGACGAGGTAAAGGCCAATAATGCATGAAAAAAGCAGGAGCAATCACGCACCTGTATTAAGTATGGAATTGTCGACGCAGTGCTGCGTCGGAAGTCAATGACACTAAGAAAAATAACCTATGGCCCGACGTTATTTATCAGGCAACTAACTTGTATTGTTATTTATTCCAGCATTTCTGTTTCTTCGATGAAACTTGAAAATAAATATTAAAGGTCCATGGCCCGATCGCCAATTGCCTCGTCCCCATGGGACCCGTTATGACGGACGTGGTCAACAGTTTGGTATCAAAGGCCTTTCATATGAAAGTAAGAGGAAGCTCTGTTTAATAACTCTACTGTATGCATTTAGGAGCTCAACAAGGGCTCAATTATACATGTCATATCAAAAACAAGGCACAAAAAGTTATAGATTTTTAAATATTTCATTTCAATGCTTTTCCTGAAATTGTTACCTCTGGAAAAATGCTGTTGACAAATCGGCACCGAACTGAAATAAACAAAAGTCAAAAATGGCAGAGTGTAGTTGAGTTTTTACATAAAATTGGTAGAAATCTGACAAAAATATAGACATGGACCATGTGTGAAGATTTTAAAAAGGACTCAAGAAAGTTCCTAAATACGCAAAAAAATGAGCAAACAATGAGGCAGAATGAGGGGAAATGTGAAAAATCTCGGAGCAAATATACAAATTGGACCTCGAATAATTTCTTCAGGAAGGTATTCAGTATACTCTCGTCATGAATGATATATCCAAATTTGGGGCGGCAAAATCGGATGTCGAACTCACCCCGCCATTTTACCTGAAAACGTCCTGGGACCCCAAAACAGCTTGCTCTTTATGGTGCCATTGACTCAGGTTTGTGTGGATTTCTGCAGTTTTAACCACAACTTTTTGGTGAGCTTATGGTTTCCAATCATTACAAATAGCAGTATTTATACTAATCCTTTTGCTTTTAAACCTGAAATCAGATTGGAAATAATGCCTTGGTTGTTGTTTTCTTCATTTGTTTAAACTAAACACTTTCAAATATTGATTTGCATTGCGTATTTCAGGGAAAAAGGCTGACTGTTAACATTCCTAGTAACAAGGAGCTCAATTTTTGGAGCTCTTTAAAGACTGCTCATGAGAGCTGTATGAGCTCCTCCGGGACCATCCGAGCTATAGCTCTCCTCAGAAATGAAGGTCTGGTATCCAGAAGAAGCTACTATTTTTTCCTCATTTACCCTGTGAAATCCTATGGCTACCGGATCTGGTTTGGATGTTGTGCGCGAAAATGTGCCCCATTTTTTGGCGACCAATATTCCTTTTACACAGTACTCTATGGGATTCCAAAAGCACACGTTTTTAATAGCTCGCACAGCAAAACGAAGTGATCACTGAGTCACCCTCGGAAAACACGCCAACGAGGGCTGCGAAGCCCATGGTGACATGATGTAATGGGAAGTTTTAGATTTAAATTTACTCACTATTTTGGTTGCCCCCTTTAAAGACGGTCGTTTTAAACTGCGCAATAGTTTTAAAATTTTTGTGATGTTCTGTGTGACTGGTCAGCACTGGGACTGACCCTATGTCCTATAGAGTCGCAGCAGCCAGCTTGCACTTTTTGACCTCAGGGTCGGCTGTTTAAAAGCAGGCGGTATTTACCGCATGGTAAAAACCGGTAAAACCTTGGTAAATACCAAGAGGTTTCCTGCTATTTTGGTTATAACTGGTAAAAACCTCAATTTTCACTCAAAACTCACAAATTTCCTTTATTTTGTATTTGTCTTAACGACCTATCAGTGATTCACCCGAAAGACAAAAAATATTTGACTGTGCTGCAATAGCTTTAAGTGACGATAAGTTCTGTAGGACTCTCACAATGTGAATAATTATTTTAACTGAAAATTGACAGAAAAGGAATGAAAAAAATAAAAAACTTAAAAAAAGCAAAAAATTCCCCATTTAATTACGTGTTGAAGTAAGTGTCCACACATTAAATGACTAAAATATCCATTTTGGTGCGTATGAGGTAGGTTGCTTTGGACTTATCACACTTGCAGGGTACTGTTTAGGATACCTAAACTTGTTGCAAAAAATCAAACATCTGATTTTATGTGATTTTTCGATTTTCTGATTTAGCACCACTATGAATTAAAAAACACTGATATCTGAAATGACCACTGAAAAAGAGTGACGCTTTAATTATCATGAAAATTACCACTGGAAAATGGGTCATTTCGGGTATTAGTAAATCTCCGTCATATTAGTGGGACATTACCCTGGACCCTGACAAAAAATATACAATGTACAATTGTGAAGAGTTTAAAAAGACTCCAAGAAAGTTCCTAAATACGCAAAAAATGAGCAAAAAGAGGCAGGAATTGAGGAAAATGTAACATTCTCTGAGCAAATATACAAGTTGGACCTCGAATTTAATTTCTTCATGAAGGTATTCATATGCTATCGTCATGAATGATTATCCAAAATTTGGGCAAATCGGCTTTCGAAATCACCCCGCCCATTTTTAACCTGAACTCCTGGACCCACAAAACGCTGCTCTTTTATTGTGCCCATTGACTCAGGTTTTGTGTGGATTGTTCTTTCTGCAAGTTTTAACACAATCTGTTTGTGATCTTATGGTTTCCCAATCATACCAAATTTAGGCGGTATTATCCTATCCTTTTTGCTTTTTACACCTGGAATGCAGATTGAAAATAAATTCTGTGAGTTTTGTTTTTCTCATTTGTTTAAGCTTAACACTTTTTCAATATTGATTGCATGGTATTTCAGGAAAAGTGACTGTTGTGACTTCCTAGTATCAAGGAGCTCAATTTTTGGACTCTTGAAAGACTGGCTCAAGAGCTGTAGGAAGCGCCAATTCCGAGCCAATGCAGGAGCTATATCTCCCTCATAATGAAGGTCTGGTATCAGAAGAAAGCTACTATTTTTCTCATTTACCCTTGAAATCTTAGGGGCTAAAGATGCAATGTTTTGGAAGTTATGTGCGCAAATGTGCCCCATTTTGGGTCGACCAATTTATTTTAATTACACAGTAAATACTCATACTGTGGATTACAAAAAATCACGTTTTTAAGCTCTCACACGCACAACTAGGGATCCAACTTCTCACCTCGGAAAACTAACGCCAACTAGGGCTGGCGAAGCCCGAGGGAGAGCAATGATCTAATGGGCTGAAAGTTTATTTAAATTTTACTCACTATTTCGTATCCCTACAGCTCTGCATTGAACGCTTATCTAAATTTTATTCCACAGCACGCACCAGAACTATATCAAATTTTGGTCTCTATCCTGCGTTTCTGGTTAAAGACAGCTTTCCCATTACAACCGAAATGCACTAGCAATTCCCGTCTACTGACCGCTCGCATATCCCATCTAGAAGGCCTCGCCTTCATTCCTCCCTGTGTCCACCCCCGTGACCTAGCCACTCCGCCCTCGGTGGCGAGGTCCCGTGGGGAAAAAAGCGAAGTCCTTCTAGATGAACTACATGGAACCAGCGTAGGTAGCCGTGAAAGTCAGCGTTTGTTGATCCGCACGGGAAGACATTTTAGGGCTTTGAGAAAGAAGCCAATTTTCGTTGGATTTTGACATGAAGAGGTAAAAAAATCTGTGATTAGAGTGAAATAAGCGAACTCAGGGATAGTCTCAGGTATTTATGAATTCTGTGTGTGAGGGCCCAAATGATTACAAATATACCGGGGAAGGGGGGATAAATGCGATTAAAAAAAAAAAATTCTCGCAGCCTATTCATTGTACGGTAATGAATGAAACAAAGCATTTTGAATTACACTTTTTCCCAGACCCCTCGCGCTGCTGCGCTTCGAGGTTGGTTCTGAACGGACTACTAAGGAATCACATAATATTTGAAAAGGTTACCTCAATTGAAATTATTTTCATTGAAAAGGTTTGATTATAACTGAAAACTGAGGGTCAATCAATCTGTAGGGCAAATATTAGAGACAGAAGAAGATATGGCAAATATGTGTTCGCTGTTTTCTAAAATTTAGTGACCGGGCACTGTCAATTCGCTGCCATTGAATACTGTACAAAATGTACGGACAAGGCTCATTTTTTGCACTTGGAGAAAGGATTTTCTTCTGTAGGCAGCATATTTTACAAACTCCTGCTATCACTACATGATTGTTCCTGTATCAACGTTGGAGTATTTTTGTTTTCCTCATAATTGAGGGTTTAGATGTTCAAATTTCAAAAATTTTCTCATTTCCCCATAGGATTACAAGTTAAGAAGGTGACTTTGATCACAGGTTTGGTTTGAAGGGAGCCATCTATTGGGAGACTGGGTTAGCTAAGCAAACCGGGTTGACATCTTGGCGTGAAACTTTATAGTGGGTTTTCGGGTGAAGGCATATCTATCAAGATGAAAAAACATATACTAACTCGGGCCTCCCCTTGAAGTAGGTATTTTGGAGATATTCTTGTCGTGATTCGTGCTACACGATTTGACTTATGTCATTATACTACTACTAATACTCGAAATGAGGGTGATCGTAAAGTGAAAGGCAACAAAGATGATAATTATAATACTCGTCTGACATGCCGAAATATTCAGTATGACTCAGTTGTACTAAGCCTCGACGTTCATGCGTCAGTGTGCGTTAATCCACATGAGTGACAATTTCCATCCCAAAACTTTTGCAACAGTGAACGATTAAAACTGGTCTAAGATCATCACTATATCCACCATTTTGCGAGGGATGTCGCTCACTTACCTGTGCCCAATGCGTCGCCGATATAATTAAAAATAGACGTCTATTACCCTGAAAAGAAAATGAAATTTTATCCATGCATTCAGACCATCACCATGCATTGATTGACATCTGTAATAGGCCCCAGAATGTTGTACGGATAGCTCGTCTCCTCAACATACCCAACCGCATCAAAATGGCAACCGCCAACTTCTGAAGCTGGATGTGATTTTTTGCCGGGTAGCCAATAACTGGGCATAGATTAGATAGGCGAATGGACGTCGAGTTGCGCGTTGCTTCTTAGTTTCCTGTTAGAGATTTTTAATGGTAACGAGGTTCGATTTCATTATTATCGTCGCTAAGCGACGTATTACTCGGGCCATAAAGTAGGGCAATTTCGGCCGGTGAAAATGGTACGTACAAATTACTGTAATGCTGGTGTTTGACCCCCTAGAAATTTGCGGTGTAATTTTTTAGTTAGTTTTTTGGGTGTAAAAAACGGTGTATTTTGTAAAATTTGTTTGTTTTTAATTAAATGGAAAGTTAGGGTTTGTTTACTGGATATGTACGAGATCAGCCATCACTGTTTTAAAGATGTATCGGAAAACTCCGCTTTCTAGAGAGCGGATTTTTTTTCAAAATCGCGTATATTTGTAGTGAAAATAAATGTTGTTGCCAAAAAAGGAAATTAGTGACGGTTGATTCCCCCAGGGCGATTTGTAACGTAGCTAGGGTAAGTGGGTAAGTACACGCGGTGGTAATAGCGGGGGGTTACCTGGAAGAGCTTTTTGACGAAATTAACCAATGATATCATTGTTGCAGCGCCCGAAGGACGAACCTCAGTCTATAATTTTGTGTGGCATTTCCCCCCAATGATTATGTTCGTGTTTTTTAGCTGAAATATTTTTGTAGATGATAGATACTGTATCTCACAATACCTCTTTCTCTGAAGATCGACAGTAGTTATTATGTGTTTACATTGAAAAATACCCAGAATGCGTCGCGGTAACACTAGCGAAACGTTACACAGCTAATTGGCGCCTAAAAATGGTTGGCTTACCTCAATAGCTCTGTGGATTGATTCCTTAAAATTGGACCCGTTGGTCTGTATTCGAATTCCACTTTCGGCTGATTTTTAATTTTTTTTTGGGGGGGGGGTTATTTCTTTGTTTAATTGTATTTTAGATATTTTTATTGTTTGGGTGTAACAGAGATGGTTTTTTTTTTCGCATATGACCATCACAAAAGTCATACATATAGGCCTAAAGCATAACAAAGAAATTAACACAAATAAAAATGAATAAAATAAGAAATGGAATGAAATTAAGAAAAAGATCAGTACAAATTAAATATAAAAATAAAACGAAAAATAATAATAAACAGATGAGAAAATAATAACAAACAATTTCAAAATTAAACACCAAATCAAATCCATGTACACTAGTCTTAGAATAATTATCATTAAAATATATTGTTAAAATAAAAAAAGAAATACAATGTAACAACATAATAACAGATATTTATATAGCGCCTTCCCCAAAAAGGAATAGAAATATAAAATGAATAAATAAATTTCCGGAAGAAACCTATTTTTCCGGAAGAATGGAAGAAACTGGAAAAAAGGGGTTTCTTCCAGTTTCTTCCGGAAGAAATTGGAGGAAATAAAGAATGTATCATGAACAACAAACTAAATTACACCATATATTCATCTGCTTTGTACTTCAAATCATCAAGGCCACTTTAGTTACTTTACATACAATCATTTTAAAAAAAATAATTTGCAAGTTTATAGCATGTTAGTATACCTTGCACGTATATAGTAAATTTGTTCACTATTTTGTTTTGTCAAGCAATCAAATTATACAGATGATAATTGTAACCCATTTTCCAAATCTTTCCAGATGCAAACAATGAAAAACCTTTTAAAATCTGTATGGCCAATTTGTTAATTTTAAGACACAAATCATAAAAGTAGCAACCATTATTGTTCTTTTGTTTTAAATGTTGTGTGTAATAGTACTAATACATATCTAACTTTGTATTGCTTAGTGGGGAGAACCTGGGTTAGGGGTGACTATAACATTTGTTTAAAGGAATTGAAGATATTCAAGTCTTTACAAGGAGTCTCTGCTTGGCCTTGCTGGTGTTAAAAGTGTCTAATCAATTTCTTCCAGTAATTTGTTATATTTAGGCCTTGTGAATCAATGTGAGTTTAATTATGCATGGGGTCGGTGGGGGGAGGGGTCTCTGAATGGTTATTTGAAATTATTTCACTAAATTTCATTCACTGTCTAATATAAAACCAAAAGTGTAAGTCATTGGCTTTAAAATACCTTAAAAACTTGAAAGTCGCCTGAACATGCAGCCACAGAATTACAATTCATCTTTGACAACAATTTAAACAATCTAAACAACTTACAGGAAAAATGTCTGCTTCAATTCAACATACAAATTCCAGCCAACCTCAGTTATCAACAAATGGCTCACAGCGACCGATAAGGTTCTGAACAGAAGCATCACAACCACCGCCACAGAATCATCACAACCACCGCCAACATGAACCCACTGGCAACCCACAATTTACCAGCCTCCCCCCAAACCAGCCTCCCACCTCAAATGAGAAATAACCATTTTGATTAAAGCAATATTAGCACATTTTTTATAGAGCGCCCCCAATTGTCAAAATTTGATATTTTCCTGGATATTTTGGCACAGTTACGTTGGTGATTGTCTAGGAAACTATACCTGCGAACGAGAATGCTAAATAATGCGTATTTATCATAAAATAAGCGATTTCGTAATAAGAATTTGGATCCCGGATTGGACTTAACGGCAGAGCTGGAAATGCTACGTTTATGTCCGTCCATGATGAAATAGTGCCACCTCGAGAAAATAACTTGATTTGCCTGAACCAATAAAACAACTAATGGATGAGCATAGACATGTACATGGCGCTATTTCCCAGCTATTTCACATTGGAAGGCCATTTCCAGCAGCCATTGAATTATTTCGGGATCCGATAATAATTATTCTAATTACAAAATTCCTTCGTTTGTGAGACACAGACATTTTCGAGCTTAACTATCCACAGGTATGGTTTACTAGCCAGTTACCAATGCAACCGTGTAAAAAATTTTTGAAAAAATGGGGGCGCTCTTCAAAAAAATGTGCTAATATTGCTTTAAGCTCCTTTTATTTTATTTTTATAGGGGGTTAAAAATTCCCCCACACTGAAAAAAAATTATCATTTCCCAGGGGGCTAATGGGAAGGTTGTGCCACTGAAGATGAGTAAATGCTCTAAATGCAAAGACTACATTTCTATTTTCAATGATTTATCATTGTCCTGATCTGCTTCCCAGTAGACCCACTTCTGCCTGCAAGGAAACCTATTTATTTCATTAAACGTTATTTGAACTTGGGCCTAGTTACTTACCTTTGAAACTGCAAAATATAATTCCTTATCACAGCATTGGAGAAATAATTCAGTATTTTCATACTTTCCTTACCTTACAACATATCATAATAGGAATATTTGTATTGATTTTGATACCAAAGGAAAAAAGTTGTAAGCTATCCCGTGGTGCCAAATTTATAGGAATCAGATTTTCAATGAGGAAAATCCATGGTGTGGTAACCCCCCCCCCCCCCACCCACCCCCACACACACACACACACACACATGGATTGGTCAACTATCTATGCGGGGCCAGCAGACAGTTCCAAAAACTTATAACCTTGACCAAATTGGCCTTGGCCATGCAATGATGCATAATCCTGGGAATGTAGTAATGCTATCACATATATATTTAGTGCGAACTCTTGCTACCAACTGACAATAAGAAAATGTGCTGGCAAAAACATACGATATAACCAAACATTTTTATAACTCCAAAACAAACAACACATCTTTGCATAGATGCTGCGATTGGGTAATTAAATTAAATGACAACAGGTTAGTGAGGCAAGGCATACACCAATGGCCCTGCTTTTTTTAATTTGGGGCTGTACTGGGACAGTGAGTATTACACTTAACACCACAATAAATGGGAGTTTCCGTAACCAGACCCATCTGACACACTTTTTTCTAACACACTTATGAATAATAAACCTGTGCTTTATTCTGTGAAGGGTTTCCAAATTCATAAGTGTGTCAGAAAAAAAGTGTGTCAGATGGATTACGTTACGGAAACTCCCACAATAAATGACAAAATACATCGACTTGGGAAGGCATGTAAACTAACAACAGGTTGACATCACCTCCTCAACCAATCACCATACTAGATTAATGCTTGCAAGGTCAACCTGAATCCAATGGGATAAGAGATAAACTGCACCATTGTAAGGGGAGTTTCTGTAACCCGAGTCATTTTATTATAAAATCGTTCTGTTTACTCATAAGGGCGCTGATTTGGTCTTAAGCATTTCAGGTCATGGATAATGTAAAAATACATCGTGGTCGTTGGACCGCTAGTGTCGTCAATTTTGTCTCTGAAAGTAGCAGCTTGGGAATTGAAATTTTGAGAAATTGCAGTCATTTGGGAGCTAAAATTTAGGTCCTGAGGCAAAAAATTTTCCCAAAAGGCATTGTAAATACTTTTCACCTTAATTAACAAGATTGTAAATACTTTTCATTAAGAGGACTTAAACCCAATCAAAATACCAAACCATCATATGGGGGTCAAACAATA